>JABEVN020000156.1:0-75478 GCA_013146195.2 Codonopsis lanceolata | reverse complement strand
CCTTTCAAGCCAAAAGTCAAGTCCAAGATAAATACGGCTTAGGATATTGAGATGAGCCGATTCGACATACTCTTACGTCACGGAGAAAGGTGAAACCTCAGAGGCGCTTATGATATCTCCTTCTCAAACAGGTTCGAGCGAGGGTAAACAAGGACTTGGTTATACAAGTTGTGCCGTCACGTTTACCCCAACTCGAAAGGAAAGCCAAGATGACGCTTCTAATGAGAAGCTTGAAAGGAACGGTAGAGAAACAAAGTCTCAACAACAACTCTGCCAAGGCAAAGTCTCTTTGGCGGTAGACCTCGAGATCTCTGCCGGTTCCTATCAAGTTTGTCTATGAAATGGGCAAGGCACCTAAACTGGTGAAAGTAAACTTAAAAGGTATTCTACGAATCCTCCTAAAAGGTTATCAACAGACTAGCTAAGGCTAATCTGGGTAACATACCTAGGAAGGTCCAACGAAACCATTAAATCTCACGTCGACAAGCCCGGCTAAATCAGGGCTATTTGTTAAGAACAAAGATAATCACAAGCACTCTCTGACTAAAAGCTGATCCAGTCCTCCATGGAACTTTCATCTTTGTCATTCTTGCAATTGTTTAGGCCATCGGCCCCAGAATGCCGCTAAGGTTCACAAAAACGAGAGACCCGGTTCTATCAAGGTTAGGCGGTATGGGTTCCAAAGGTTGCTAATCCTCAGGACCCAAAAGAAAATAAAGGGGACCTTGTTTCTTTGATATTTTTCAAGTCTGCTTCATGGCTATGGATACATCTGGTATACGGATAGTGGGTACTCAAGACACATGACAGGGAACAGAAGTCTACTCTCAGATATAGCTGAAGCCAAAGGTCCCATATTGATTTTCGACGACAATGCAAGAGGGAAAACAATTAGGTATGGCTCAATCACAAGAGGAAGTCTCTCCATCAACAAAGTTTCTCTAGTGAACGGCTTAAAGCATAATCTTCTGAGCATATCCCAATTCTGCGACAAAGGACTCATCTGTCAATTCTCCTCCAACCAATGTCTCATCAAAGATCGTGAATCTGCTCAACTCTTGGACAGGCAATAGACAAGGAAGCGTCTATGTCGTGGACTTAAATCTTCTAGGGAGATTCTCCGCCTTTGCCTAGTTGCTAACAACGTTCTTGACAACGGTTGGCTTTGGCACAAGCGTCTCGATCACCTCAACTTCAAGTACCTCTCCAAGCTCTCCAAAGATGGGCTTGTCGAAAGGTCTACCTACGATGTCTGCCGACCATGACGAGTTGCAAAGCTTGCCAATTAGGAAAACTTTCCAAGTCTTCCTTCAAAAGAAAGTCTGTCATGTCAACGACCAGACCTCTTCAACTTCTGCATATAGATCTCTTTGGACCAATCACTACAGTCAGTATCTCAGGAGACAAGTATACACTTGTAGTAGTTGATAACTATTCTAGGTTCACCTGGATCGAAACAATGACTTCAAAAGATGAGACATATGATCTAGTCACCGCTCTTTTCAGAAGACTTCAAACCCAAAAGCTTGAAGACATTAGTGACATCGGATCGGACAACGACTTTGAATTCAAGAACAACGGTGTAGAAAGATATTGTGATGACCACGGGATCGGCCACAACTTCTCTGTTTGAAACTCCTCAACAAAATGGTGTAGGCTGAGCGGAAGAATAGAACAACGATTGAGCGGCAAGAACTATCTTTGGCGAAGCTAAACTTCAAAGTACTTACAGGCGAAGCCATCAACTCTGCATGTTTTACCGAGCAGATCCACAGTAAACAAGTTTCATAACAAAACTCCATATGAAATATGGAGAGGAAGAACGCCAAACATAAGATTTTTTTAAAATCTTCGGCTGTAAATGTTTTATTCTATATAATGGAAAAGAATATAGAGGAAAATTTGATTCAAAATCAGACGAAGGAATTTTTAAGGCTATTCCAAACATTCAAAGCATTTCGCATTTTCAACAAAACTTCTTTGAAAATATTAGAATACATTGCATGTTACTTTTGATGAATATGACTTGTTAGAGCCTCGAAGGCTCAGAATGTTGCTAATGATTACGATGATGATGAGGCAGTACAAATACAACATCTACTTCTACTTCACTTGAGAATCCTCAGCGTAGACCCTTCGGTTACGCTAACCTTGCGGCAGACTTCAACTGCTGGTGCCAACTCAACTCTTACGTTGACCCGAACCCATCTCTTACGTTTTACCCCAAACACCTGCGGATCACTCACCCTTCTTGTTCACCAAAAAATGAAGGTTTCGAAGATCCTATCTCTTCTTAACCTGACTTTCGTGAATCTCCTTCTCAACATACTCCAGAATTTTTAAGGGAAGAACCCACCAGAATTGATCTTCCTCCAGCTGTTATTGAAACAAGAGATCATCCCATTTCTCAAATCATTGGTGATCTCAACTCAGGAGTTCGTACGAGGAATAGAGTTCGAAATGAAACCATGTTTGCATTCGCATTCGTGTCTAAAATCGAGCCAAAGAAGATTGATGAAGCTATCGAAGATCATTACTGGATTGAAGCTATGCAAGAAGAGCTGAACCAGTTTGAAAGATGCAAAGTATGGAGCTTAGTTCAAAGACCGACTGGCCATCCAGTTATCGGCACCAAGTGGGTATTCAGGAACAAGAGAGATGAAGATGGGAACGTCACCAGAAACAAAGCTAGATTGGTTACTCAAGGCTACCGACATGAAGAAGGAATTGACTTCGATGAAACATTTGCTCCTGTTGCTAGATTAGAGGCAATCAGACTCTTTCTAGCCTATGTTTCGTTCATGGACTTCAAAGTTTATCAGATGGATGTGAAGAGTGCTTTTCTCAATGGTGATCTTCAAGAAACGGTATACGTTGAACAACCTCCAGGTTTTGTCATTCAAGACAAACAGGATCATATCTACCGACTCAAGAAAGCACTCTATGGCCTGAAACAAGCTCCCAGAGCTTGGTATGAAACTCTATCCAAGTTCTTAATTGAACAAGGATTCGTGAGAGGAAGAATAGACACAACTCTGTTCATCCTCAAGCACAAAGGTCATTCTCTTCTGGTACAAATCTACGTGGACGACATAATTTTTGGATCTACAAACCAAAGCCTGTGCAAGAGATTCGAGAAGCTGATGCAAAGCAAGTTCAAGATGAGCATGATGGGAGAGCTCACCTACTTTCTAGGACTGCAGATTCAACAGACTTCTGACGGGATCTTCATCAGCCAAACCAAATATGCAAAGGAACTTATCAAGAAATTTGGTCTTGATTCAGCAAAAGGATTTGAGACTCTAATGTCTACCGACTGCCATCTTGACAAAGATGAGAAGGGAAAGCAAGAGAACGTGACCAAGTACCGAGGAATCATAGGTTCGCTTCTTTACCTTACTGCCAGTAGACCTGATATTATGTTTGTTGTTTGTGTTTGTGCTAGATTTCAGGCAGATCCAAGGGAATCACATTTGCTTGCTGCTAAACGTATCATCAGATATGTTTCAACAATTACAAATCTAGGTATCTGGTATTCCAAATGCAACAACTTCGATCTAGTTGGGTACTCAGATGCAGATTATGCAGCCTGCAAAGTGAGCAGAAGAAGCACCACTGGGACTTGTCAATTTCTAGGAAATAGACTTGTCTCATGGTCATGCAAGAAGCAAGGATCGGTTGCAAACTCAACCACAGAGGCAGAATATATTGCTGCCAGCAGTTGTTGCTCTCAGCTACTATGGATGAAGCAGCAGCTAGTGGACTACAACATCAAGACTGCAAATTGTCCAATCATGTGTGACAACACTTCTGCAATTTCAGTCTCTAAGAATCCAGTGATGCACTCAAAGACAAAGCACATTGATATCCGTTATCATTTCCTCAAAAGATCATGTGGAGAAAGGTAACATCAGTCTGGAATACATTCCAACTAAACATCAATTGGCTGACATTCTCACCAAGCCACTGGATGGAACCAAGTTTGCTTACTTAAGGAGAAATCTTGGTATGATTGATCCTACTGCTTAATTTCTATTTTTTAAGTTTTTCTTTCATATCGGTAGACTTAGACTTATACTAACCGGCAGACTTTATTTGCCTTCTAACGGCAGACTTAAGCTCTTCTCTTTTTCCAGGTTTGTGTTTCAACTTAGTCTATTAAAGCGGGAAAGGTTTCTAAAAGGGAAAAGGGGTTAAAAGTCAAAAAATTTAGTACTTTGAAAATATCTTAAGTTACAGCTTTTTCGCTAAAAGATTTTTTCCTCCTTTAAATAGACTTTGAACCACCCTTTCCAAAAACTTTACGAAACCCCTCTCTCTCTAATATTTCTCTCTCTACTCAAACCTTCTCTCTGCAACTGCTTCCTCCATTTCCAAATTATTCTTCACTTCATCTTCTCTACAGCGACAATGGTATGCTCTTCACTACTCTCTGGTTTACTATTCATTAATTTTTGTTCAATATTTCCTCTTTTGAGTTATTTTTTAAGGAATCCGAAAGGACGCTTTTGCGTATCTGGACAGTTTTCGCCATTGTTGTTTTTCAAAACCTTGAAACTAACAGTTTTCTTTGTGCTTTGAGTACTCATTTCTTTTAGAAATCATCTGTTAATGTTTCTCTAGTTTATTTATCCAAAACATTCAAGGGTTTCAAGATTTTCATCAGAAATTTCAATTAATTTCAGAAAAATGAAATCTTTGCTTGTTTATTTTGTAAGGTCAAAAGCCCTAATTTCTGAATGTGTTCTTGCAGGTGAAATCTTCTACAAAGTCCAAAAGCGACAACAGGAAAGAGTTTGACCCTGAAAAAGTCATCCCACCTGGTCTGGACATTAACCTTCCAAGATACCCTTGATATGCTGCTCCTCACGACATCATAATGGCTCTCCCAAAACTGTATGTACCCGGCATGTGCTTAGACCTCAACTCTGTCTGTACATTCACCATTGGAGTTAAAGCCTGCGAAGATATGAACGCTTCGGGGATTCTACCACTTTTCTGCCTTCACGACAAGGACTACAGTATCCTCCTTGCTGAGGAATTCTATCAAGGAATGGTCATCAAGAATCCGACTACAATGCGTGGATGGATTCGAGGTCGACCCATATCCGTCACTGCCAAAACTATTTCCAAAATCATTGGAGTGCGCTATAGTGGTGAATTAGAGATAACCATTGCTGAGGCTGATCATGCCTGGGAAGCAATGAGGGGAGTTAATACTCCAAGGGAACCTCAAGGCAAGATGTTGAGGAACCTCTTCCCTCTGGACGTCTACTGCTCAAGCCATCTGCTTGACAAGGGCCTTCTATTCAAAAGCAGGGCCCACGACATGTTCACTACTCAACAGTTGAACCTCACCAGTGTCGTCTTCCTACAGACTCACCTCAACTACGACACTATCGTATTCAATTAACTGAAACAGTACGTTGAGAAGGTGAAGGACAACCCCAACTGCAAACGGCTTTTTGTCAGGCTAATCAACGTCCTTCTACGGGACACGGCAGATATCAACTCTTCCGTTAAGGAAGATGAGCTCACTGTTGTGAGCAAGGACAAGCAGTTGACGGCCACGTTCTTCAAAAAGTATGCCGACTACGAGAACAAGCGAAAGTAGCAACGAGGACTTCCCAATGTCTCACTTGAAAAGGTTGCCGAGCCAACGCCAATGGTCGTCACGCTCTTCAACATGGAAGCATATGATACTGCTAGCAAGAGCTATCATACTGCAGCTGACAAATTCAATGCCCAACTTGCTCGAGACATTCACCAGGTAGCAAAGGATCTGGTTGAAGAATCTGAGCAGCTTTTGAAGAAAAAGGAAGCGACCAAGGCCAAGAAAGCACGGGCGAAAGAAGATGAGGCTGAAAAGCGTCAAGCCAAGTGGATTAGGCAAGAGTTGAAGGCCGGCGGACGTGACAAGTCTGCTGGCAGATCTTCTGCAGCTGCTGGTAAGCCTTCATCTCCCGAGCCTTCTAACCAAGAACCACCTACTTCCACTCCCCAGCCTTCTTCTAAATCCAAACAAAACCCTCTTCCGACCAACCCTCACCTTCACCAAAACCTAAACGTAGGCGACTACGTAAAGCTATACCGACCCAGCCACCAGCAAACACTCCAGCCTCTACCGATAAAGCAGCTAAACCTTCTGTTCAGTTGCTAAGGCGGAAAAAGAAGTCTGCGGGCAACCAACCCTCTATCGATACCCAACCCATTCCTACTGAGTCATCTACTCAGAGGACTTCATCCCCTCCGAAGGAGCCTATCCCTCAGGAGGAGCCACACGACCAAGAAGAGCCTGCCAGAACACCCTCTCTACCTCCACCTCCTCCTTCACCCTTCAACTATTCACACAACCCATCCACCCCTGCTTCACCCCACCGTAACCCTACCACCCAAACTACACCATCCAAACGAACCCAAACCACACCCATTAAACCCCTAGACTCTGTTGCCTCGAAGTTTCTCTTTGAACTTTCATTGGTAGCAGATCTCTTCCCCCAACCTACCCTACTTAAACCAAAATCCCTTTTTACCCTACCCCCAATTTTTGGTTCTCTACCGACCCACTACCTGAATCATCAATTGTCAGTGACAACTCCAACACTGACATTGAGCTCGATTCTCCACCAACCCCTCCTCCCTCCCCACCAAAAACCAACTCCTCATCTACCCATACATTCCCTTCTAGAGACTCAACCTCTTCCGACTCTGCCACTCCACCTCTCCAACAGCCCTTCTGACCCACAGCCACTGTCGAAGCCACCTCTTCTGCCGGAAGTGAGCATATACACATTGGCCTGGACCCTTCTCCAACTCAACCGACCAACAATGAAATTTTAGCTCGCCTGGACGCCATTTACGACAGACTGGGAGAACTCACCGGTATCTCCATAGCTACCGCCGAGGTTGCAACTGCCGCGTCCATGGCAAATGATAGAAATGCTGACATTCTTCGCCAGTTTCAAGATGATGTGTGGACACGATTTGGACAGATGAAGCACGAGTTTACTGATGTCAAGATCAATGTCAAAGCTCAACACACGGAATGCGCACGGCTCTGTTCATCTATTTACTACGAATTGTTCCACGCCATCACTCTTCATCTCGACCACAACCGCCCGCCTGTTCTCGAGCTCAACAAACTTGCTCACGACTCGGCTCACAATGCACTCAATGCTCAGTGTGATCATGATCTGGCCATCACAGAGGAGAGACAAATGAGGTCTATCAACAAGATGCTAATGGACGAGAACAACCGTCTACGTGAAGAACTGGACTACCGTTCTCGCTCCACCAGACCTCTCACTTCTGCCGATGATGAATATGTCAGAAGAGCCGAAGAACTTAAATGGCAGAGAAAAGAGAAGGAAGCAGCAGACAAAGGAAAAGGGAAAGGACCTTGGTCGTTCTGTATCTTTTTTCTTCCCTTAACCTTTGTATCTATCTTAATACTTTTTGAAAACTCTGTAATATTAAACTTCTCGTTTAAATACGAAAGATTAATTGTCTTTCAAAAATGTCTACTGTTCAATTCTTGCTATTCATATATCTGCTTAGAATTTAAACATTCAGTTTAAATCCATAATTGAACTGTTTACTACTAATTTGTGTGTGTTGTTCTCTTCATCTCTTCTGTTTGTAAGCATTTAGATTAGATTTTACACTTGAGGTGTTCTTCTGTTTGATAGAGGCATGTCTACCGTTATAAATCTAAAAACTCTTGACATGTTATTATCTATCATATAGTTGTTTATAGCTCTCACTTGTAAGTAAAGATGACCAGATGCGAATATGAGGAGATTGTTGTTTCTCATTTGTATTTTGATTTACATATGTTCATACATTACATTAGTTTTATACATTAGTGACTAATTGGGCTGCGTATCAATTAGCGTGGCAACTGTGTATAGAACTTTGTCATAGAATAGTTTGTTTTTAGGCTTCACAGGTTCAGCGGAAGACTTCAGACATGCTTCACCGGAAGACCTTCAACAGCATCCAGCGCGTGTTCAAGCATGACGTGTCCATTCACCAAGTCTTAGTTGATTATTTAAATTCATCCTTTATCAGTTTGAATTTGAATTAAGACATTCCACGACTTCTCGAACCGTCGACCGGCTTTCAGCGAGGAAGACTTTCGCATTACGAGCGATGACGAGCGGTGAGCAGGCGTCTCTTACGATGCTGTACCAACTATTACAGACTGCTCCTCGACTTTCCTACATTAGTTCTTTGCAACAACTACGCACCACTCCACCTTTCGAGAATCAGTGAAGACGAAATCTACGAGACAGCTCCATGCATTTAATACATTCAACCTAATAAGTTACACGCCGTCTTCTCAACGGATCTCAAGAATGCTCGACTATAAATCGCCATTAAAGACTGAAGAAAACAATGCTCTGAAATTCTCCAACAACTCAAAGTCTTTATTCTCAGTGCATTCAAGAGATCATAAACTGATCAAGAAGTCCTCGACAACAATCAAGAAGATCTGCATCAACATTTATCTTAAGCTTCTTATTATTGTTCCCTTAAACTATTCTTCTACACAATTGAATATTTCGCTTATCCAGATATTCAATTCCTAAACCCTCAAACACAAGTCAATATTTTGTACACGATCCATTGGATATATTCCTTGTAATAGATCTAGTGGAAAACATAGTGCACATTTTAAATCCAAGGTTCACTGCCTTGGTGGTGGACGTAGCACTCTTTATAGTGTGAACCATCTCAAATACTTGTGTTCTTCATTTACTGTTGATTACCTGCTTTGAACTGTTTCTTATTTCCTTTACTTATATCTTCAACAGTAGACTTGAGTATTCAGTCAAGTCTACCGGTAGTCCTTAATCAGCAGACTTGAACTATCTTCCTTACAAGACTTCCGCTACTTCAATCTCCTTAATAGATTGCAAGTGCTTGTTTTAGGAACTTATACGAAAAGTTTTTAAGTGTATAATAAGCTATTCAACCCCCCCCCCTTCTAGCTTATTTGTAAGGGTAAAATAGGCATGACCTATTTTATTTTTTGTTTCTCCTTTCTTGGTAAAATACATATTTGACAAGTGTGGCATTTTTGGTAGCTAAATCTTTAATTAGATTTTGTTTTCCTTGGTCCTTAAGTTTTTATCATTTTTGGAAACAAAATATTCCTAAAGATTTGTTGATTTCTTGGACCTAAATCTTAGTGTTGTTTTTTGAAACAAAATCTTTGTGAAATTTCTTCATGAATCCGTGCCTTAGAATTCTTGTTTATATGGTAATAAAATCTAGAAATAAGGTAAGTAGATTTTATTCCTTTCTACTAATCCTTGTCCTTGTTGGATTGGATTCCTTTATATGTGTAGGAGATCTTGACATTATATAAAGAGGCTTGGACACGGCTGGAGTGGTACGCCAAAAAAAAAAGAGAAAATTCAAAACACGCATTGAGTGAGAAGAGAGCTGATTCAGAAATCAGAAGCAGAAATTCAGAAGTTCAGAACCTGATTTCAGTTTCAGATGTGCAGTAGTTTTTGAATGTTATAACATTGGCAGTCACATTGAAGATCAGAAAACTGTTTTTTGTCTTCGTGTTCAGTTTAAGGAAGCTGATTTTATTTCTTCCCACGTTTTATCTAATCTGTTTATGTGGGGTTTTTGTTCTCCAAGACTCATTGTCTTGTGAGAATATTTTTGTTTGGTGATTTCACATAGTTTTTGTAAAACAATTCATCCTTTTTAGTGAAATCTTTTTGGCCATGAGGCTAGATCTACAAGCATAGACTTGTAGATTGTTTGGTAAACTTTTGTGTTTAATTTCGTGCTTTATTATTAAGTCTTCCGCTGTTTTGTTATTTCTGGCCATTGTGACTTCCATTGTAGCTACATCGGCAGCTACATTGGAAACTGCATTGGCTGCAATTTTTGGAGAATTCTAGCTACTTGCGTTCTTTCATTATTATTGTGCCATTTGGGACTAACAAGATACATCATCATTCATTGAGCACTTGAAACTTTTACAAAGAGGTTACATCAGTGGTAGTATGCTTTAAGATGATCGGCATGTCAAGGGTTTTTTAACGGAGTGCCGTTAGACTCTGTCAATCGGTATGTTCCCTCTTTAAAAGTGTTGGTGACTCTGAACGGGCCTTCCCAGTTTGGGGAAAGTTTGTTTCTTCCCAACCTTCTGCATGTCGCCTCTATCTTTCTTAGGACCCAATCGCCAGCTGAGAAAGTTCTTGGCCTAACTTTCTTGTCATGGTGGATCTTAGTAAGTTTCTTGTAGTTCATCATTCTGAGGCGGGCTTCCAGTTGTTTCTCTTCTAGGTTGTCGAGGTCGAGCTGCCTGGAAGTGTCGTTCTGTGCTTGATCGAAGAAGGTGACCCGAGCTGTTGGAAGGGCTAATTCAACTGGTGTCATGGCCTCTGACCCATAAGTGAGTGCAAATGGGGTTTCACCAGTAGATCCCCGAACTGACGTTCTAATTCCCCATAGGACAATTGGCAACTGTTCTAGCCAGCTTCCTTTTTTATCATCCAAGTTCCTTTTTAAGGCATGCAGGATCTTTTTATTCCCTACCTCTGCTTGACCATTGCCTCCAGTGTGAGAGTCAGTAATCAAGGTATAAATGTGTGTCGGAGCTAGGTGTTCCCTTAAGCTTCCAGTGATAATGTATGACCTGCTTAATGCCTGTCAGTAGTTGTGTGTGTGGTTGCCCTAGATTGAATTTACCTTCCTTGTAGAGGAAGGCTTCTTTTTATAGTAGTTGTTCCTTGAGGATCGTGATTAGAATAGGGGTCCCAGGACTTGGGGACCTGTTGCTGGTCGACTGGCATGGCATCTCCTTATTGGTTGATAGTCTATGTGTAGTCTGACCCAGTGGGTGGATGCTTACTTGCCAAGTTATATCTGCTCTTCAAATGCAAGGGCTTGTCGCATGGTCGGCTCGCTATCAACCTCTCACTGGTTGACCTATGCTTGCATGGGTGACACGTGGCCTCTAATCAGGATCTGACACCTGGTGATTACTTAGTCGGGATGGTCGTAGGTCGGGTATTGATGCTCCCGGGACTGGTGGTCGCTCTTACTCGGCTCTTGGATTGATCGCTTGGTTGATCCGAGGATCCTTTGTTCGGCCAGATGAGTAATGGTCAGCCATGGTCGGTCCTTTCGTTAGATGAACTGTTGAGAGATGGGCCCTACCCATGCCTAGCTGGGAGCCACGTGCTCGCTCCACGTAGGAGGATCCAGGTCGAGTCCCTTCAAATGAAAATAAATAATATATTCTTTCCTTTTTTTCAAATAATCGTCTTCTTTGACCTGACAACACCGCTTAAGAAAAAGTAATTGACTATATCGAGGTAATGTGTGGTTTTCTTTAATACCTTTGAACATACAACTATAATTAAAGTAGATAAAAGTGTTTTCCTATAAATAATAGTTTTAAAAGAAGACAATTATATTGGAACGTGCAAAAAAGTAAAAAATGACAATTATTTGAAAACGGATGAAGTATCCCATTACAGTGATACAAATAGAAAACTCAAATGATCAATCATTTTAATGCATTATAAAATATCCACACAAAAAATAAAAAATAAAAGTACTAATCTGAATTATTTCCAACCATCATGATCAAAATAAAGTACTTAATTAGTTTTAACATCTAAACATGTTGATACATTCAGGATCAACCTCACCAGAAACATAACAAACACGCTCTATATCAATTTCTGAAGTTCATAAAAAATCTTCATCTTTTTCTCTTCCTAATTAAGTTTCCAAAAATGTTTCAGTTTAACCCCACTGACATGCAGTATCTGGCAATTCAACTGTTCTCAGCCTACGCTTCATTCTCCACATGTATGATGATGTTCCGGACAATATTCAGAGACCTCGCACCTGAACCCCTTCGATCCCAACTTCAATCCTTGTTCCTGTCATTGTTCAACGACTATGCACCTGAACCTCTCCGGACACACCTCCAAGCCCTGTACAATAATTACCAGTTCATTCCAACCTCTCTATCAACCACCATCATCATCGACGAACAATGTGGGGATTCCCGTAACGAGGTGTACGATGCTGCCGAGGTTTACCTGCGAACCAAAATCAGCCCCACCTCCGATCGCTTCAAAGTATGCAAAACCACTACAGAGAAAAAACTCAACATCAGCATCGACACAAACCAGGAAATTACGGATACCTTCAACAATTTCCAGCTCACATGGAGATTCGTTTCAGGTGAGCCTAAAGTTGATCATCTTACACCTCCACTCAGCCTTGGTTCTAATTTCTTGGGGTCGTCCAACTTTCGTCCCAATAACTTGGGGTTGACCAGCCTTCGTCCCAATTACTTGGGGTCGGCTAAAGATGATGATAGTAACGAGAAAAAATTCTACGAGCTCAGTTTTGATAATATATTCAAAGAGACAGTTTTAGAAGACTACTTGCCGCACGTTGTGGCTACAGCCAAAAAAGTTAAGGATACCGAAAAGGTTGTGAAGCTCTACACAACGGATCGAGTGCCTCACCATAACGATGACGCTGCTGGATTTTGGGGGTCAATTAATTTGGACCATCCAGCATCATTTGAAACTTTGGTGATGGATCCTATGATGAAAATGAGGATTACCGAGGATTTAGGAAGATTCATAAGAAGGAGAGATTATTATAGGAAGGTCGGAAAAGCTTGGAAAAGAGGCTATTTGTTGTACGGTCCATCAGGTACTGACAGATCGAGCTTGGTTGCAGCGATGGCTAATTATCTAAAGTTTGATATATATGATTTGCAACTTAGTAGTATTCAATCGAATTGGGATCTCAGGAAGTTATTAGTATCCACCATGAACCGCTCCATTATTGTGATTCAAGATATTGATTGCATTGCTAAGATGCAAAACCATTCCGATAGTACCCAAGGTTCTCACACTGAGGTAGCTAGTCCATTCCCTCTACCTTGACTGATTATTTGATTGCTATTCCTATGACTGATTTTTCTTTAAATTTATTATTTGATGTTTTGATTCTCTGATGCAGCCGATGATTTCAAGTCTATTGAACTTCTTGGATGGATTATGGTCAGATGAGCGAATCATTGTTTTCACCACCAATAATAAGGACAAACTTGATCTCGCATTGTTGCGCCCGGGAAGAATAGACATGCACATTCATATGTCCTATTGCACATATCAAGGTTTTAGGCTACTGGCCTCCAATTACCTTGGCATAAATGATGGTGATCACCACTTCCTTGATGAAATAGAGGTCCTAATAGAGAATTCACAGGTCACACCAGCCGAAATAGCTGAGGAACTAATGAAGAGTGAAGAAGCTGACATTGCTCTTGCTGGAGTCGTTAACTTTCTCAAACGTAGAAAGATGGAAGGGTTAGATAAAGTGACTAGCTCATCCAGGGAGTGACGTTTCTACAAAAAATTATATGATTGTGGTTCTTTATTCCTATGAACTTAAATTCCTATGCACCAATACGTACGACAGTTAATGGATTCTATTATTTTCTATGGATCCCCTTGTAATTAATCAACGATTTTAGGGATGATGCAATACATGAGTTTTGTGCATGTTTTCAGATGTTCTATAGATATATATCACTTGTTAGCGAAATCTCCAACAATTACACTCTTTCTACAGCTTTATTGTGTTTTTTATAATTGTTGAGTTTCAATGGTAATTAGTCTCTTTGGTCAGGTGCTGGTAGCTTTTGGTCAGTGAAGTTGTAGTTGATACAAATTCAGAAGTTGGATTCTATTGTTGGTGTGTTATGTTTGCACTCTCGCCTATCCTCTAGGTCAATTTATTTGGTAGCTCGCTCATTCTGTATCCTCAGGACCTGATCAAAACCTAGAATTGCATCTAACTCAGCGGAAATAACAAGAAGAATTTTTGACTACGAGAAATTTTTCAAACAAGCCTATAACGACTTAGGGTATCACACAAAACCGTATGAAGGCAAAAACTGTGTTTTAATTATCAAAAACTGTCTAATTAAGGTATTTATATGCCCTAAAACAATCCAAACCCTAAAAGGAATAAATAAACAAAAATTACGAAAGAATTGAAAAAACCTGAAAAACTTCTAAGCCCATAACTGTGCTTAAACAGTATTTTTTGGGCTTACAACGAACTCATCACACGTAAACCATACTTGTCTTGTAGATCTCGTTGAAAACTTCGATTTGATATGCAACGGATCCCGTGGTTCATCCGAGATCAAAAGTTATGGCCAATTGATGGAAGAGTCCTCAACATCTTGATTGCCTAGCTTTTTGGTCCCAAGTTACAACTAACACCCTTAAACTTTGATTTCTTCCCAAAGACTTTAGAACCCTCTAACTTCATCAGGAACATGTCCACTATCAGTTCTGCATCAACATCTGTCTTGAAAGTTGACACACCCACTTACAAACTTAGTGTCTTTGAATTAGAAGAGTGGGGAGTTCATCAAGTATAGCCTGTATACCCGATTACATTCCTAAAAGAAGACTTGTAGATTTTTTAGAAGACACGCTGACGCGGCCCACTTTGAGTTCTAGCCTCGCACAATATTCCTTTCGTTTGGACCGATGGTTATTTTTAGTGTAAAACTAGTTTTTTTAAATGACTTTTTTTTTTTCAACTAAACTACACAAAAGTAAATGAAGAATAAAACAATATTAAAAGAATGAATGAAGGGAAACTGTTTAAATAAATAAATAAATAAATAAATATATATATATATATATATATATATATATATATATATATATATATATATATATATATATATATAATTATAAGACTAACCATTATAGATTTTGAAAAAATTTCTTCTACATAATATTTATTGTTTTATTTGTTTGTTTATCGTCTACGTCGCATATTAATATCTCCAAAATGAGTTTTTACCCTTAAAACTACGACATATAGTTGTCATGACTTCCATTGTCTTCTTTAATAAGAGTCTTATAAGCAATAGTGATTGACGTTGACTCTTTTTAATTGTTATTGTTTACGATACAATGAAAATTTCCTTCTATGGAACTTGAAAGGCAACGTGACATTTGATGGAGTCAATGAAATTTTTAGGATAAAAATCAATAAAATAAGTATTAATTTTGTTATAATGTATTCTTCATGATTTGCAATGCATTAAAAATATAATTATTTTAAATTTTTAGTTGTTAATAATCATAGCTCATAGCAAAAAATACATAAGGTGAGATTATTTACTAAATAATTAATATCATCAATAGAAAAAATGGCATGAATAAGACATATTCAACTTAATAATACAAATTTTTAAATGTAACACACAAATAAAAAACGTTACATTAAGAAGAGACAATGCATTTTCTTGTTTAGAATAACATAAACAAAATGATTTGATTCATTTTCATGATTTCAAGAACAAACACTTGGTAAAATACTTGGCCTGTAAATGGCAAAAAAAAGTAATAGAGATTGATGTTTCATGTACTCCGTATAGGTGGTTCGTTGAAAAAAATATTTATTATTGTAAATATATAAATACAAAAAATTATTAAAATTTACTTTAAAATAGTATAATATCATATCGTGTGTGATATCCGATAAATGAGGAATTTAAGTCAGATTGACACATTTTTAACAGAACTTCAAACATAATTAAGACTATTGATTTAAAAAACAAAAGTAAATACTAAATAAAGCACAAAATAACACTATTATTTTCACATGACCAATATTGTAATATACCCAAAATTTAAATAAAAAATATTAATTATAACAATTAATGTTGTATTTTATTTTGGGTTGACCTTAATATATTTTTGTGCCTATTTTTGGTTAAATGGGAAATTTTGAGTTGGGTCACAATAGTATTTTGTTTGTTTGAACTTTAGCCCAAAGTTGAGTTTCACCAATGGAATGAACAATAAACTCTTTTATGGCTTGACCCATTAGTCTAATGGTTTGAGTTAAATAATGATAACAATAAAAATTAAAGTGATAATAATGATAATTAGAATTTTTTTAAAAAGAAGAGAAGACAGGAAAGAGAAATGAAGATTTTGTCTCTTCCATAAGGATTAGGGGAAGCTAGCCATTCTCAGAGTCAATATAGTGAGAGAGAGGCGGCGGTGGTGGAGATTAGTGAAGACAGTTGTGGAGCAAAGCTAAATTGAAGTTGAAGTATGTAATGCAACGTTGTCTATTAAATTGGTTCTTTTGTAGTAGGGGGCTTGGATTGGAAGAAAAAATAGGGAGGAATGTTGCACTGCTAAAGAAAAGAAATTAATTAAATGTATAAATTAAAATGTCATGTTTTTAAAACAAAACTAATAACTAACAATAAGAAATTATATGTTTTCAAGACAACAATTAAATAATTGATAGATTATCACTTTTTAAAAAAAGTAATGGATTTGTGTTTCCAATGTGTATGTTCCCAATGCATGTCATCTACTTATTGTTAATAAATATAAGTTTTCATTTTCGGTAACATGTTTTTGACGGAAAATTTCTTTGTTTAAACACATATGTCATTATATATATAGATATAAATATAGAATTTGACCGATCCTTTTTTAAAAGTTTTTAATCTCAAAAGTCCACTGTTCTTTTTTTTCAATCGCAAAAGACCACTTTTCAAAATATTGTTCCGGAAATGCCGTCGTCTCCTTCAACATCTCTGGCAACACACTTTTGATTCGAAAATCATCATTGTTGCGCAACGAAACGGGGATCGACTTGTCCGGTCAGGTCGTGGGGTCGATGGGGCAGCGCCCCTTCGTGGGGGTTTGGGGGCAACACCCTCAAAAGTTAAACGAGTTTTTTGAATCATTAATTACGAAACTTTAATAAAAATGTGTTGGGTTGAAAGATTTTCACATTAGGGACTAAGGCGAATGAGGGGGAATAAGAAGGCTTACGACAGAGTAGAAGGAAGAAGAAGACTCGGGACATGGTTTGTTTCATTATGATTTTGAACCACTGTGCAATTAGACTAGGTAGTTAAACTATGTTAAATCGTGGTGCAAAAATATCGGATTAAATTGATGAATCACTGTACAAATAGATTAGACAATTAAACTATTGAACCGCGGTGCAAAAAATAATGTAATAAAATTGATGAATCGCGGTACAATTAGACTACACAAATAAATTATTGAACTGCAGTGAAAAAATTAATGCATTTATTTTGGAATCGTGGTGCATATATTTTTGAATTGCGATGCATATATTTTTGAAACACGATGCATTTTTAATTTTTTTGAATCGCGGTGCATAAATTTTTTTAATCGTGGTGCATAAATTTTTGAATCGTGGTACATTTTCATAGCGCACCTCATACTCATTAATTGTATCGCAGTCATTTTGCCCCAAAAGTGTCCTTTTCCAGTTAAAAAAAACACGGTACTAGAGCGAATTAAAATTTTGAAAATTGGACCGACCCAAAATTATTTCTTATTTTTAGGTAAAATTGTGGGCCGATCCCCTTTTCTATGTTTTTATTCGCTAAAGTACCATCTTTTTATTTTCAACCACAAAAAGTCACTTTTGGACGGGAAAAGACTACGTTACCCTTAATAAGCACGAGACGTGTGTAATAGATTACTTGTCTCTAAATCAAGGTTCATAGTTGATGCGTCCAAAATTAGGCTAGACGCAATGGGCTTTGCTAATTGGATATCTAGCTTTCAATGTATCCACAATCTTCAAGGCCTTACTCTGCAAATCAATGAAAGGAAACGTGAACTAGGCAGGGGCACTCCCTGCAAAGGCCCTCCGGCGTAAGAATTAGCACAACAATTCACTCAGTCAACAATTTGGCAGAGTAAAGGCTAGTAATTAGAAATCACGTACCTCCCTCCTTCATTTTGAGGGGCTTTTGTAGTTGATGCCGGAGAGAATAACTGCTCATAACTGCCCATTAATGTTAATGGCATAAATGGCGGGCATATTAACTGCCCCATTAACTGTCCCATTCACCACAACGGTAACATGGAGAGTTTTACAGACAAAACTGTCCCCAACTATCAATAACTCTTTAATGGACCGGACGAGCATAACGTATCCTGCTCGCTGGTTAAGCCCCCAGCTCGCTTATACTCTTGCCTGATGATGGTTAAGACCCCCAGCTCGTGGTATATTAAAAGTCATTGATCTTTCCCTCGTGCATTTGACCTTAGGATGCACGTGCACTACCTATGAATGATGACGATGTGCCAGACACATGACCCATGTCTTGGGCCTATTGGGCCGGGTAGCTCAATAGTTATATATACTGCGATGCAAAACCTATATTTTAAATTTAATTTGTACTGCTATATATAATAATGTTGCACCGTGATATAAATACATATTTTACTTAGATTTCTCTATTCAAATATTGAATGAACTACTATTTTTGTATCGCGGTGTATAGTTTTTATATATCGTGGTGCAAAACCTATATTTCAAATTTAATTTGTACAGCGATATATAAAAACTATAAGCCGCATTATATAAAAAGCTCCACTGCAATACAAATATCTATTTACTTCAAATTTTTTATTAAAACTTAAATAATGTAAAAACTAATGAATGTTAATTGGTATGAACACTGGTTAACAACCTATGTTCAAGGCGGTATATCTTTCAAAATATTTGAATCGCGGTAAATATATTTATGAACCGCGGTGCAAAAATATGTAAAATTAATTAATGAAAAAAAATTTGCACCGCGATATATAAACTTGTACTTTATAAATTTTGCACCGCAATATATTAACTTGCCGTAAAAAATATTTTAAAAGGAATCTTTGAATCGCGGTGAATATATTTGTGAACCGTGGTGCAAAAATATGTAAAATTAATTGATGAAGAAAACTTTGCATTGTGATATATAAACTTGTACTTTATAAGCTTTGTACTGCGATATATAAACTTGACATAACGCGTCTCTTGCTTATTAAGGGTATTGCAGTTTTTTCGTGTTCAAAAATAACTTTTTCGATTAAAAAAACGAGGATACTTTAGCTATTAGAAACTTCATAAAGTTAACCGGCCCGAATTTTACCCTTATTTTTATTTTTAAAAGCTAACATAAGCATAAGTCAAATCAAAATTTAGGAAATAAATCTCATTCGTTAAAAGCTACATTAAGAATTTTGTGGATTGTAATTTTTATGTTCTTGTGAAAAGAAATAAAACTGTACTCCTAACTTCTATTTCAAAATAAGTGTGTTCATGATAAAAAAAAAAATGAATACTCATTTTAATACATATAGGATAAATTATTTAAACAAATTTTAATTAAGTTTGACCAAATAAAATTAGCTAGAATGTAAGGATATGAAGGTGTGATTGACTTTGAAATTTAATGGCTTAATATTTTTTATATTTTATATTGTTTGAAGAAACTATGAGCCGACAATAATTTTGATTCACTTGACCAAAACAATGTTACATAAGGGAGATTTAGAGAAAGTGAAAGGGGAGCGTTTGTCTATTTGAAACATAAAACTATACACACACATGACACACCCCTCTTGGCCCCCTAACCCAACCCCTCTCTTGCATGGAACAACCATTGAAATGTTCAGCCACCATTGAAGGAACATCTAGCTAAATGTCCGGCCCTAATTAGTGGAACAAATAACATAATGTTCGGTCATTACCAATGACTCATTTATATACTGCTCCACCAACACTAGTGGAAGTAGTGACCAAACTTTGTGTTATTTGTTCAACCAACCAGGATTGAATATTTAGTTAAACGTTCTTTCGATGGTGGCTGAACATTTTACAACAAGCACATTTTTTATATTAAAAAAAACGATGGTTTGGACAATTTTAAGTATAAAATGATAAAAGATACTTACCACCTGGATCACATTGACTTCTTTTTGCTTCATATTTGATTTTCACTCAAATGTTGAAGGATAGGGTTTTTTTGAAGTTTGGAGTTATGTCAAGTGTTCGGAAGAAGGGGGTATTTGTTTTTTTGGATGTAGGGGTGGGGGTTACTTAAGAGAATTAGAATTTTATGAAAAGCAAGGGGGGGCTACTTAGAAACAAGAAGGTTACTTTTGTTTTTTTTTGCTGAGGGTATTTTTGTCATTAAGAATTTTTTTAAAAAAGGGGATACTCAACCCATTAAAAATCAATTGATACTCATAAGCTAACCAAACAAAAAACTCTTTCAATAACTTGACACAAACTCTAATAATTTTACATAGCTCCCCATCTTTAGGCAGAAGGCGCGGCTCCCATGTATGGGGCATGACACCCTGGTATGGAGAGCAGCTCCTTCTTTGTTTTCACGGCCAAATCAATCTTTCAGTTTAAGCATTGATCAAGTTTGAATGTATCAATTAACTCCCGTTAAGTCCAATTACTTGCAACACTAACGGAAAGTAATGTTTGTCAGTCCAATCAATTTATAAATTATATGTTATTGTTGTTATAGGACATCATATCGTAGGGTATGAAATTAAAGTGTCTACAAACGATGATGTGGTTCTTTATTTCGAGCAGTACACCTTCTTCTAAGATATATTTCGTGCTCTGGAATACACTAATAAAAATATTGTCATGCTAAACTACCATCAGTAATGTCTATCATAGTGGGAAACATTTGACACACGGTTATATGTATCTCCTCCATCTTCGACAATCATATTATGTAATATGGTACAAGCCTTCATATATTTGCCAGCATAGATACCTCCCACATACGTGCTGGGGTTCGTATAATTGCAAATCATATCATGTCTGCAATATCCCAAATGTACACGCTCAACATCCTTCCTCGTTGTCTCTTGATGTTGACCAAAAAGCTTATGTTTTTCACTTTACGGGTGTCGAATGGACCGAATGAAAGTAGTCCATGGAGGATATATATCATCGGTTAAATAGTAACCTAAGTTATACGAATTACCGTTAACAGTAAAGGCTACTATCAGGCATATGCTATTATAAATGTCGTTAAATATTTTAGATCGATCAAGGACAATTATGTCATTACAAGTACTTTGTAGTACTAAAGAATGCATGTCATATCCACAAATCATAAGAAGTGGCTACTTCGGGAACAATGGTCGCCTTTCTATCCCCTCGGGCGTGTTGACCTTGTCAAGCCACAAAGCAATTCTTTCATCCTCAATGCATGTAATCTATACTACCTAACATACCAGGAAAACCGTGTGTCTCCCCAACATGAAGTAAATGTTGGAGGTTTTCCTCTATTGGCTTTTTAAGTACTGTTCTCCAAAAACAATAACTACGCATTCAACAAAATTCTTCACGCATTCAATTGCTATGATTTTTCCAATACGAACATAGTCATCACATGCATGCATCAGCGGACATTCTGTAAGCAAACATTTTTATAGCAGTAGTGTATTTTTGTATAAGTGATAAACCAGGTTTCCCATTGGCTTCAAATTGTAATTGAAAATATAGAGTATGAGCACCAAGAGCATCCACTACTCGGAGTAAGACATGTCTTTGCATCCAAAATCTAGGGCGAAATTGTTGGTCGGTATATATGTTGAATTCTCCTCAAAATAGTCTGAATACAGGCGTTGATGGTCATCAACGCGATTTTCAATCTATGTAGATACGTTGATGAACTCCTTTTTCTACTTGTAGAAATGTTAGTTCTCTCATTACTTGATGCTTGCGACATTGACGATCAGAGAGGTCAAACATATATTCTTCCACACTTTTTTTTTAATTTCACTTTCAATCTTATTGAAATCTTCTTCATGTTCATCTTCCCTATGAGAATTGAAAGTAGAACTTAAAGACATAATTGTCGGTGTATATTTAATTTTTTATGAAGTGTTGGAGATGGTTGGTCGAAGTATAGAGACTACAAAATTTATAGATAGAGAAAAAAGTCTACAAAGATATCTTATGGTGACAAAGTTTATGGAATTGGTTTTATTTTTTCATCTTTGAAGATGATAAGTCTTTATCATCTTTGTACTTGATAATACTTGACATCTTTTTTTTCTTTTTCGTTTTTAGAAAAGTCTACAAAATTGATAATAGTTGCAACGCTTGTGGGATTGTTTTTTTTTTTTCATCTTTGAAGATGACAAGTATTTATCATCTTTGTACTTGATAAGACTTGACAAAAAAAAATTAGAAACATTCACAAAATTGTTAATTTCTTTGAAGATGACAAAATTGATCAAAGATGACAAGTCTTTTATCATCTTTGTATTTGATAAAACTTGACATTTTTTTTCTTTTTTGAAAGAAGTCTACAAATTTGAAGATGACAAAATTTGAACAAAGCTGACAACTTCTTATCATTATCATTAAATTAAAATACATTACATGTAAATTAAAGATAAATTACATGAAAATCAAACATAAAATACAAGAGAATTAAAGACAAATCTACTTAAACAATCACGATAGAACCTTGTGCAGTCTTCTTCTTCTTCAATTGCTTTGTTTTCTTTCTTGGTTAACCAGTCCAATTGTCGCATAACTTGTTTCTTCTTGGTTTTTTCTAGTCTCTCTTGTGCGATATTCATATATCGCTCAAGTTTCTCATTAAGCTTTAACTCGATGCGATTTGTTTTACATAACTCTTCTTGAAGACCTCTTTTTTCAACACGTTTCCCTTTTTTCTTTAAAGATTTCTTTCCAGGAGGTCAAGTTGGGTATGTCATTGAAGGTGTTTCAGCATTCGAGAACGAGTTTTGTAAATCAACATATTATGCCCACTTCAACATATTTTGTAAATCAACATATTATGCCCACTTTTTGAGCCACTACTTGTTGATTTTTTTTTTTTTGTTAAATTTTGATCCACTTCAACATATTATGCCCACCACTTGGGAATTTGTCGAAGAATTTTCCACACATCCATGAACATGAAACATTTCCCTTCATCAACTCATAAATAGTATGTGCCCGCATCATAACATTGTCATCACTCCATCCACTTTCTTTGCAAGCTACTGCTTGATTGAAAGCTCCAGAAAATTTTGAAACTGCTCTAGAAATTTTAGAGAAATGATTTTTGCATTGGCACAAAGTTCACTCAATACCTTCCCAGCAAAACTCGTTGTAACAACATGTCACCTTTTCCCAGAATTGCGTAGATCTTTGGTTTGTGCCAATGTAACTATCAGTAGTATCATTTTCCCAAGATTTACACAAAGTTACGGTATAGTATGACGACCACTTAGTTCTTATTATTTTCCCACTTTGGGGAGTTGTTTCATCAGGAAAGTCATCCTAAACATTTACCCTCTTATTGTTCTGATTGTGTTGAAAAATAAGGTAAATTCAAAGGTAAGGGACTACCCGAAACATATTTAGTTGAAGCCACATCCCGGAACTTCCATGAGGAAATACCCTTGGTTGAACTGTGATTATTATGTTGAAATGGGGGGGAATTTTGAAGGTAATGGAGTATTATACATAAAGTTTTGTTGCGGCAGAATATATGAGGTATGAGGAAATATCTATCTGTTCACAAATTGAAAAGAGTTTGGGTTTTAGAAATTTTGAAAGCCTCCAACATTTGAAACATTTTGAAATCATAAAAGTTGGTGAGATGATGATTGGTTTTGTGAAGTGGGTTGAGGAATTTGACGAGAAGAAGATTCATTTGGTGTAGATAGAGGTAAATTACGATAGAACAAACGTGAAGTCATTGATAATGTAATTGACAATAAAACAAAATTAACAATAAAAATTAGACAATAATAACAACTAATGATACTTAATGATACTAGAAAGGCTCACATGCGTTGCATGTGGTAAATGCACATGATGTTAATGGTTTTTAAAAGTGATTTGTTAATCCCTACACTTTTCTGCTTACTTTTAATTATTAGATTTTTTTTGTGTTTTAATCTTTATAGTTTTTTAGACTTATAAATTGTGTTGTTGTGTGATTTTTCAATACTTTGTTTTTCAGTCATTTATAATGTATGCTTTTAGTTATTGTATAGAAACTTATCCTACACATTTGTATTTTTTATTTGTTATTTTTAAATATATATTTTAATGTGAAACATGAATTCATTCTCTTTTATCGGTGTCTAAATTGAAAACAATTCATACTTACTATCTTAAATAAACACATTGTTGTTAAAGACTTTGTTTATGTCATTTCTAGAATGTATTACTCTCTTTAGAAAATAATAAATTATCTTATAGAAATTAAACTCACAAACCCAAAGTATGTACTTGCACTCTAAAATACAAAATTCCCTCAAAGTAACTATAAAGTCTCACTTTACCACCCAACCTAAGTTTTGTGTCATTTTCATATCTCATTTTATAACTTTTTTCTAGTTTGCCCCCTAGCCGCTACGAATGTTACCAATCTGACGTTAAGGTGTACATGGTATTTCACGTGTAAAGCATTTTGCTCATTTTTTTGGCAATACTTAATCTGCTTTTATTATCCAAAGAGAAACTTCATTTTTGTATTCTCTGACAACGCTTTCTCTACTTCTTTTCTAACAATGACCTCTTATTTAAATTTTAAATGAAATAAAACTCAAAAGTATATAAATCTTTTATTCAAATTTTTATATATAAAAATAAATAAATAATAGTGCATAATCATATCAGAGATTAGAGAGATGGAACTCAAGATCAGATAATCACACTCAAGTGTCAAGGCCGCCATGAATAAGAACTCACAAAAAATTAAACCCGTCACAGCCGCTAATATTAAATGACCAAACCACAATTTATTTCTCATTTTCTCTTTTGTACAACACAATGCATAAGCATACACCCTGAATTTCAAAACTCATATTTGAATCCATCACTGATGTATACGACAATGATGAGACACGTCATGGTTCAATCCGTCTTCATCGTCCCTAGTTAGCTTAAACTCCAACAAATTTCTCCTTGGCACCGCTGATACGGTTTATGGTTTGCTTAGAGAAAATTCTAGATCTTAAACATTATTCGCTATCATTTCTATCACTATGATTACCACACGTGTCATCTCAATCACCAAATTTGATATGAAATATGAAAATACTACAAAATTACATTGAGAGTCAAAGTGGATTTGGTGGATACCTTTAGGGGCAACGTGTATTTTAGACTAATTTTGATGGGGCCAAAATATGATAAACTTCCAAAATTACACAAATCTCACATTGCACCTTAACCTACGAAGTGTCTCACTTTCATACCTTATTTTTCTCTTTGTCCCACTTTGTCCCCTCCCGTCTATGGGCGTTAAAAGTAGCAACGTACGGAAAATGGTATGTGCATGTCACGTAAAGATTATTTTTGTCATTTTGCTTGGGATGCAAATGAGATTTTAATTATAACTTCATTATATAATCAACAATTTAGTATTTAAAATATATTTTTAAATAAAAATAATAAATAATTGTTTCAATTATCCAAAAATAATTATATGGCCAATTATAATTTTCCCTCAAAGTATTCACTAAATCGTATAATGCACCCCAACTTGAGGATTGTGCCACAATGGCATCTGACGTTACATTTTTTTCTCATTTTCCACCCTACCCGTGATGGACGTTAGAATATTCACGTTAAATAACACGTGGTCTTCCACGTGTGGGGCAAAAATGTCATTTTCCTTATCTAGTTAAGGGATAAATGTATTAAAAATAAAAACTATAATCTCACACCCTCTCCTTCCCTCTTCTCCAAGTGCAAGTTCCCATCTCTTGTTCCACCATAATAGCTACCATCTCCAGCACAAACCCTTCCCACTTCGATCACGCCTATCACATCTTTGGCGATGTCTTCCTTCGATTCTAACCAAACTCCATCTTCGATCTTCCTCATTCTTTCCCTTGTAAAAGTCGCGCATAAAGTAGAAATATGAGGCTATAGTCTATACTTACTAAAAATCCTTGTAAAAATATGCGATTAACAGAAAACTCATAACCCTTATCGATGAATTCATCAGAAAGAGAGACAGACTTGAATGAAGAGAAATGGTAAGGAAATGATATCCTTGTAACTAATTATACTACTTTCCTTACAACTAAACTTTGAAGCAGCGTAAAGTTGTTTTAGACAAAGACATTTTGCTCTTAAAGAATTAGTTGTAAGGAGTTATAAATTAGTTGTAAATTAAAAAAGGAATTTCTCTTGCCACTCGTTGCTCATGTTGTTCGCAAGGGCACACTGAGACCTTCATGCATGTTTTTCTTCACAGTTCCATTGCGCGTCAGGTGTGGTCAGTTTTCCAGCGTTTGGGGGCTGTCTCGATGCAACTGGATTCTATTGCCCAAGTTTGTTTCAGTTGGTGGTTCCATTCTCCTAACTCCTCCATCTATATTATTGCGCCTTCAATCATCTTTTGGGAGTTATGGAATTCCCATAATCGCGCTCTTTTTTATGATGCTCACAGTTCGGCTGATTCTCTTATTGCTCGATCTAAGCAGCTTACATCTTACTCTCTGCAAAATGCTGGTTACTCGGGTTCCTCTTTATTTTTAAAGTCTTCTTTCCCCCGGCCAAGGCATCTGGTCTCGCGCACAGTTCATCCTCTCTTCTGGATTAAACCCCCTATTGGTTTACTCAAACTCAATTCTAATGGTGCTAGCCGTGGTAATCCTGGCCCAAGTGCTGGTGGTGGTGTTGTTCACAATCATCTTGGCGATGTCATTTATGCTTATGCTTCGGATTATGGAGTTATGTCAAGTTTTTCGGCTGAATGTTGTGCTCTCCTTAATGGTATGAACTGGATTCAGGAAAATGATATGTATATGGCTGTTGTTGAAGTGGATTCCAAAATTCTTTATGATTGTCTCACTGGTTCGGCCTCCTCCTCATGGCGTTGCAGGTATATGGTCAAGGCTATTTTAAAAATTGTTTCTTCTATGAATATTTCTCTCTCTCATTGTTTCAGGGAAGCAAACTCGGTGGCAAACTCTCTGGCTAATTTAGGCTGTGATGAAGGCAGGGATCTTTTCTTCCTTTCCATGGATGCTCTTCCTAATAGGATCCGAGGTCTAGCCATTCTGGACAAAGCTAACACGCCTTATATTAGGACTCCCTAATCTTTTTTGATGTACGCTTTTTTTCATTTTATTTCCTTTTTTTTATGCTTGTAAGTTATTTCATTTTAGAGGTCATGCAGGCTCCTCCGTCCTCCCTCTTATAAGGGCAAGGCTGGTCGTCCCCCTCAAGTTTGTACTTTTTTCTTTTCATTAATAAAATTGTGCAGGGTGTCATCCCTGTTTCCCTAAAAAAAAAAAAGTTGTAAGGCTAGCAATGTTGTCATTATGATTTGTCTCATAATTAAATTTAGAATATATTTAATTTACTTTTTTATCCTTCACTTTCTTCCATCAACTCCATCATTCATAGACCCACCACCACTACCACCCCAAATAACACCATTAGCCCAAAAATCAAAATTTGATTTTATCTTATTTCTTTGTCTAATTCCTTACTCTTTTGTTCAATGTCCTATTCCACCTAAATGATCACCGTTGTCATGCTTACAATCGCCCCCACCCCCACCCCTAACTACCACCACCAGCATCCATGCAATCGCCGCCACAACTATCACCGCCACAAAGAAACACATTCAACTTGTCTTGCTAAAACGGAAAAATAAAATATCTTTAGCTTCCGTTAAGTCAAACTACTTTCTTCAAACGCTTCTCCTATACATTATAGTTTAATTTCTCCACGAACAAAACGCACAGATTCGTCAACTAAGTTCTCTATTTTTCTTTATCTTCTTGACAATTATAACACATTTTTATTAGCACATTTCTCTTAGCTTATTCACAGGTAATTACTGAGCACGCTACTGTGGGTTCCCGGGAAAATGCGCCCGCGCCCCGCGCGCCCTTGGATAGGGGTGCGCGTACGTGCGGATGCGGGGACATCCACTGCTCTCGTTCCACCCTCCCTTTTCTAGGGGATGGCGAAATCAAAAGTGCGAGAGGAGTGCTGTCAGAATAGCGCGTTGGAATACGCCTCGGTTGCCTTTAGTGGATTTTATTAAAAATAGCCTTATGGCCCGTTTCGGATCACTATGGGAGCTTTGGGTTTCCCGCATCAAGTTATCCCTTTTTAGGGGATATCAGGATATGGGAATACACCACCCTTTCATTCTCATTTTTCCTTTTTAAGGGGAAAACGGAAAAGTGCAAGAAAGGAGTGATGTGAGGCCCCACTGAATTCAAAAAGTTTTAGAGTCGCCATCTTTATTTTAAGGCAAAAATAAAGCAAAACCAGAAAAAAGAAAACCAGAGATAGAAAACGGATTCGGAGGCTAAGTTACGAGTTGGGAAGGTGCTAGGCACCCAACTCGCCCTTTCGGTCTCAAAATAGTTTTTGGCTAAAGTATGCTTTTTGTTATATTTATTTAGCAGATAAATAAAACATTAAAAGACAGGAAAATAAAACAAATACATCCATGGCTACATTATTTACAGACTTGCAGCCATTTCCTTACAATAATTACAAATGTCTTTAAAAATATTTGGCCATTATAACGGCTCTATTACATAATATTTCCTAATCTAATCCGAGCAGCACAACGACTTATATTGTCTACATTGGGCCGGATTTTAAATAACAACTTTATAAATAAATATAAAAAAGGCGCCCTTAAAGGCTATTACCTTTTATAGCGGAGTGTGCTCGCTCTGTCCTTCTCGGGAGAGGGAGACTTTTATTGCTGCTGCTGCTGTGATTTGGGCAGAGTGACGGCTTATTTGTGGTGCTTTTGGCTCACTCACTCAGGCAGAATGACGGCTTAATTTTGGTGATTTTGGCCTTTTTGGTTGGGCGGAATAACGGCTTATTTCGGGTGATTTCAGCCTATTTACTCGGGCAGAGTAACGGTTTACTTTATGGTTTTTGGGCCGGGGAAATAGGGTGGATACCTAGCTGGGGGGCTAAGGCTCACTTCTACCGGTTGGTTTTGTGTTTGGAGGAGGTTTGGCAGGGTTTCGAGGCTTTTGAGGTGATCGCTCACTTATCTCACTTCGCTCTCTATTTCTTCAGCGTAACGAGAACGCGGAGAATTTTTATCGATGAAATGGTGTACTGAAGGCGGACCCCAAAGCCTCTATTTATAGGCTAGATAAGGGACACTGAGGGAATTAAATTTTAACTATTTGCGCATCAATCAGTTGTACCAATCGCAGACAAGTTTGAGCTTTTCGGCAACTGTAGCAGAACCTGGGAGCCGGGAAGGCAAATCTTGACGCCATGCCAAGATTTGGCATGGGTGGTGCCGGCACTATTCATAATTTCCAATTTTTGCACTTTGAACCCTGCATTTCATTCTTTTGCGCATCCTGCTTTGTCCTTTTGCACTTTTGATCCTGTAACTTGACATTTGTTAATGTTTTAACAAGTCTTGATATTTTATGTCATGTCACATACCAGGGGTACGAAATTAGGGTGTCTACAGAGCCCCTCAACGATGGAGTCTACGGGTAACCCGCAGCTTACTGAGTAGACGAACATCGTTGATAATAAATAGACTCTCCAATTTTGTTCAATTATAGAACGAGGGAGAAAGATGCAACAGGTAACAGTTATAATGCAGCAATTTATAATATGAAACAAACCTCCATATCCTAGACATTTTTAGTCAGTTATAGCAGGTTATAGCAGTTCTTAAGCAGATATGCAAATTAAGTGCTCTGATGGTCGGACCTACTAGTGTAGGCTGCCTACGTATCCCTTAATAAAAGGAATCAGACCAAACGTAGTTCGTCCAGGGATCAAATGATGCGGTGTAAGTGTTACGATGGTGCAAGTGCTGCAATGTAAAATGAGCAAGTACTGCAAAGCTTTATCAAATGAGTGCTGCAAAGGTAATGATAACGTGTTGTGGTTGGTCGCGTCTACCAAGATAGACTGCCTACGTATCCTTAGCCAAGGAATCAGACCAATCGTAGTTTGCCTCGCGGCTGTGCGGCATGAATTGTCTCCTCAGGAACTCAACCTTCACCAGAGAACAAGACCTTTCCCTATGAATCCGGGGTTACGTGCCCCTTAAAAGAAAGTTTTCCAACACATCGAAAAATGCATGGAATGTACTGCCTCCTTAGGAACTCAGCCTTCACCGGAGAACAAGATCTTTCCCTATGAATCCGGGGTTGCGTGCCCCTTAAAAGAAAGTTTCCAAACATCATACAAATGCACTGCAAAAAGGAAAAAATACATTCCTTTTCTTACCCTTGCCATGCCCATGCGGCAAATTTCTTTGATGCGCTTGCTTACTTTATGTCGTTTTTCTTTCTTCTTGCACTTTCTTTGGGATTCTTCTTTTGTCACCGTTCCAGCCCTTGCTGGAAAATCTTTTCCTCTGTTCCGCTTATGTTTTCGGCTTTAGCTGGAAAATTTTCTTGATGCTGCTGCATTTTTCTTTAATGCTCCTTCTAACCTTGGTTAGAAACTTCCTTTTTCTTGCTGCAGCATCTCTTAGTACCAGCTGAGATCATCTTTTCTTTGCTGCTATTTTCTTTTCGCTCCATTTTCTAGCTTCAGCCGAAAATTTCTTCTTCTGCCACCGCATTTCCTTTTGTTGCATGCACCTATAAATTTTCTTTTCTTTTCTTGTACATCCATTTTCCCCTCTCCTGATTTTTTTGTTTTTTTGTTTTTTTTTCTTCTTTTTTTTTATTCTGTATGCCTGCCACTTTTCTTTATTTGCATGCTTATTACCTCTTTTTTTTCTCTCTTTTTTTTTCTTGTTTCTGCATGCTCACCATTTTTCTTTATTTGCATGCTTATTACCTCTTTTTTTTTCATATTCCCCCCCCCCTTTTTTTTGTTGTTTTTTTTTCGTTTGCCTGGATATACTTCTGATCTGCTAGATTTTGGCACTGTTTGGCCCTTTTGAAGCATTCATGACTTTATTAATAATGCTTATGCATGTCCTACTTATGTCTAAATGATGCAACTAAGTAATGATGCATGCAATTTATATGATTTATTCTTATAATGCATAATTGAGCTAGTGATCACTATTTGACCTTATTATGCATGATTTATATTATAAATACAGATGGGGCTAAATGATGCATGCTTATGTTGCATGGACATAGTGAATGTCATAAGAATATTTATTTTCATGATTGGTGACATTTTATTTTCTTTTTAGCGCACCCCTAATGCAGCTTATTGGGTAATAGATGCAAATGCTGGATGCATGTACTTACTTTATTTGATGCAAATGCAATATATAAAAATTTCACGATGCTTATTAACATGATGCATGGGTATTCCTTATTCTATCATGCATGCAATAATGTAAAATGTAGTATATTTCTTTAAAATGCAAAATACACTTTTACGATGCCTAGAATGCAAAAACATTTATTTAGATGCAAAACAATACATAAAATTTTTGTTTTTTTTTGTTTTTGTTTGTTAGTTTTTTTTTTGTTTGTATTTTTTTTCTTTATTAAAACAAGTATAAACATTTACAATGCAATATAATTTTATATGATGCAAAATAAATTAAAAAAACAGGCAGACTCAAGACACACGCACAAAGCAAAGCTATATTGATATCTAATGGGTAATGACACGTTGTATTTCCAAAACGAATTTTAAAGGAAAATACCTTCGGGTTTGAGCAGGCTTTTCTTTTTCTCTCTTTTTTTTCATTTTTTATGATAATATGCGGGGAGAGGAAAAGGCAGTCATCTCCTGCTGTTCTTGGCCATATATTTGTTGCAGGGCTACACTTGGCATAAGGTTATTCTCATAGCTCCTGCATTTTTCTTCGTAATCAGACAGGGCAGCCGTGAATGATCGGAATCCAAGTCGTCTGGCTGTTTCAGGACAATGGCAACGCAGATGATGAATAGGACGAGGACACTTCTGGTGTTTCTCATTCTGATGAGACTATGCCTTTTCTGTGCCTTTGCAGAAGAAGTATATGGGCCCGGCCCGGCAGACGCCGCAGACATTGATGGACTACTCCGGGGCTTAAGCTGCAAATGAAGGATAGTTTTGGGGGAAACAAAGGAGGTAGAGGCAATAATAGATACGTACATGCAATTAATGCATAATCTAAATTTCTTTAGCAATTATTCCTAAGTTGCACCTTAGGACCTGTAATATTATATTTTAGTGTTTTATTGCGAGCTTCCTGTCGTGGTTTTTCTTTTTCTTCTGTCAATCGAGCCCCTTGCATGCTGAAGACTGGAGGTAGGATGCTAAGGTTTTGAAGAGTACCTTCCCTCCCCTTTTTTCTCCTGATATATATATTTTTTATTTTGCTCTAACTTTTGCCTAGGCTGCCCTTTCGGGTTTTCAACCTAGCGAGCCCTTATTTCTCTTTTTTTATTTATTATTATTTTTATTTTGCTCTAATTTTTGCCTAGGCCGCCCTTTCGGGTTTCAGCCTAGCGAGCCCTTATTTCTCCTTTTTATTTTTATTTTTTTATGTGCCCTAACTTTTGCCTAGGCCGCCCTTTCGGGTTTTCAGCCTAGCGGGCTGGAGAGGGAAGCACTTGCCAAATAGGGTGGCTCAAGCATAATACCTTCTAAGCTCGCTGAGATTGGAGGGCTGAACAAGGTCTTCTTTTTTCTGGCTTGTGAGGAGTACGACATCTCCCGACCGGATCTCTTTGACAATATACGGCACATCGTGGAAGAGAGGGGTATCAGCCTCTTGATAAATAGCCCAAGCATTTTTAGCTCAGATGGCATGACATGATAGCAGTAGGTCCCCCAAGGGGTGGTGAACGAGGTCTTTTCTTGGTCTCATGCTGCCTTTGATTTGACTATAGCCCAGCATGCCGTTGATAAGAAAAACTGTTGGACTTAGGAATGGTCACTACATTGGACAGCCAGATCAGGTATTTTTCTCTTTTTTTTTACCCGAGGTAGTCGACGTGCAATTTTTTCATGCTTTTTTTTTTTTGTAGTGACTATTCTGGCTTGATGCGGCGGAACTTTTGCTTGATTGGCCGAGCATCCGGACATGTGGGGATCCGGTGTTTGGCTATGGCTGGGTCTACCCCCGACACATCTTCATAGGACTAGGTAAACATGTCCACGAACTCTTTGAGGAGATCCATGAGTGTTATCCTTTTTCAGAACCTTGTAGGTAGTTGCCGATTTTGACTCTTTTGATTTCATTGTTCAGCCCCAGATTGATAGTGGGTAAGTCTTCAGTTGCTGTTGATGAATGATGTTGTTCCTGGTGCTCTACTAACTTTTCCAGCTCAAGCAAACACTTTTTTTTTGGGTCCTATTAAATGACTCATCATTTAATGCGTCTTTTAATATAGGTGCAACTAAGAAATAAGCAAAGACATTTAGATTATTATTAAAAGCAAACCGTACAGGGTTTATTACATTATTGAGGACCTGGGGTTTGAGATCCTCAATTTTAGGGAGCGGATCGGTAGATGACCTATCCGTAAAGCTAAGGAAAGGAATAGGGATAATATATCCGAAGCGGTCCACCAGATCTGCGGGCGTCAAAAGCGGGCCGGTCGTAGTATACTAGTTCTGCAGAGGCTTATCAGAAATAGACTTAAACTCAGCAGAGAGCTCTTTATAATAAGTGTCTTCGTCTATCATACCCAGGAAGTTGTCCCCCAAATTTTCATTAGAAACTTCTTGGTTTAGAATTTTAAGCATCATGGTTTTCAAATTTTCGATGTCAGTCTACATTTTGGCGGGCGGGAGAGTTGGGTTTTGGTAGATGCTGGCAAGATCAGGGAAGACTGAGTTAATTTATGGCTGCGGTATCTGGTAAGGATTTTGGGCAGGATAAGAATTTTGTGCTGGATATGGATATTGGGCTGGATATGGATATTGGGCAGGATATGGATTTTGGGTAGGATAAGGATTTTGGGTAGGATAGGGATATTGGACTCGATAAGGATATTGGGTAGGATAAGGATATTTGGGGATAAGGATATTGGGTTGGATAGGGATATTGGGCAGGATAAGGATTTTGGATAGGGATATTGATATGGATTTTGGGTGATAAGGATTAGGATAGGATATTGGGTTGGATAAGGATATTAGATAGGATATGGAGAGTATGATGAAAAAGGGTTAAAACTTTGGTAATAGTAGGTATTTGGTGGGTTGATGTTTGGCTGGAAAATTGGATTTGGAGGAACATAGAAGGTTGATGCTTCTTGGGGGATTGCAGGGGAAGAGATTACCTCACCATCAGATTTTAAATTTTGCACCAGACTAGCCATTTGGCTCATTATACGATCAGTCAGTGCACCCAAATTTTGGTCTAGCCATTGCCATATTGCTGGAGTTGGAACGTACTTCGGAGCCCCTGCATCTGTACCTATAGCGGACTGCTTACTTTCTACTGCCATATTGCTCGGATGCGTACTCTGCATGCGGATCGCCTTGTCTCGATCGACATCGATACCTTATGGTTCGATTTACGCTTATTTCCCGTATCAACTGGCCAGTACTATCTCTGCCTTTCCAAATTCGGGCCAGGTTTCTGAGGAAAATGGGTTATGGAGGTATCAGGAGGCTGGCTGAAGGCTTTCTGGGTTTGGACTACAACGTGCTTTTATTAGTATTTTTTATTATTATTATTATTTTCCCTATAAATTAACCGGATAAGCACCTGCTTAATTTTGACAGTCTCAGGACTTTCCTGGAACAGTGGATTCTTTCTCCAGAGTATAGGACCAACGTATTCCATCTGCCTTTCGACTCCCTAAGATCGGACTGATCTCAGACGAAGGGCCTATACTCTTTCTGGGATCCACCATTCGAAATAGTCTAGGTCGAGCATTAGAAAATAATAAATCAGCCCCAGTGTATCATTATTTTTTTTTTGACTTGTACATTTTTTTTTGACTTGTGCAGGTTTTTTTTGACTTGCACGCATATTTTTTTTTTTGACTTGCGCACACAATTTTTTTTTTTGGCTAGGGCTGACCCACGATTTAAAATGCAAAAACCGGTCGGTCTTTGAAGTGTCCTGAGAATTTATATGCAATCTAACGTTGACTTATACAAGGGGTAGGCTGGTCATGGTGTAGGGTAGCAGTTTGGAATATATTTATATGCATGTGCGCGTGTGTGCGGTATCTAAAAAGCAGTAAAATCTTTATTTATTTTCAAATATATAAAAGAAAATAAAAAACATATATGGCATGTCTTGCTGTTACGTGTGGATTTTCTCGGGTTTTTAGTTTGAGTACGAGCAAGTAAGCATATCATCAAGAAATAGAAAGAAAAGTGGGGAATCTATCTATTCCTATTAATTACAAATGGGTTCTAATCCCCAAAATAAAATGACAGAATGAATGCATATATGTATATTTTGCGGAATGAAAATAAAGCAGTATAAAATAACATATAAGGCCAAAAATGAAGCAATATTAAAAATAAAGCCCCGGCCCTCTTATTGTGCTGCTCGGAATTTTTTATTGTAACACAAATAATATATATAATATTTTTTTTTGATTTTCCGAAAAAAATTTTTAAAAAATATTTTTAAATATACATGTAACAATTATCGGAACGAAACTGCTGCAAGATGGATGATCATATCCACAAATATAGACATGGATGTATAAGAACGCAATATTCAAATACATAAATTAATATAACAAGCATACTTTAGCCAGAAACAAATAAAACAAAAAAGTTTTATTTTATGAGTCTAGCCTTCCATTTTATTTAAAATAAAACGATCTCCCCAGCAGAGTCACCACTGTGGGTTCCCGGAAAAATGCGCCCGCGCCCCGCTCGCCCTTGGATAGGGGTGCGCGTACGTGCGGATGCGGTGACATCCACTGCTCTCGTTCCACCCTCCCTTTTCTAGGGGATGGCGAAATCAAAAGTGCGAGAGGAGTGCTGTCAGAATAGCGCGTTGGAATACACCCCGGTTGCTTTTAGTGGATTTTATTAAAAATAGCCTTATGGCCCGTTTCGGTTCACTTTCTTTCGTCAACCTCATTATTCATATACTCACCACCACCACCACCACTACCACTTCAAATTTCACCATTAGTCTAAAAGTTAATTTTTGATTTGATTTTATTTCTTTTTCTAATTCCTGACTCCTTCCTTCGAAGTAACCCATTTGAAAAACTCATCAATTATACACACTACCACCAAAACCTTAAATTTCACTTTTTACAAACTCAAATTCAATTTTTTTGAATTTTCAAAATTTTAAATTGAAACTGAAACTCATATAGATATTTGAAAATTTGATGATTTAGAAATCTCACAACGGTGTATTTCATCTAAATCACCACTGTCATCCCTACAATCATTGTCACCACCGCCCCTAACACCACCATCCATGCGGTCGTTAGCACCGTCATCACCATCACCAAGAAACGCATTCACCTCGCATTGCTCAAATGGAGACAGAGAATCTCTTTAACCTTCGATTAATCAGACTTCTTTCATCGAGCGTCTCTCATTTCTTAGTTCCTATCCACTTTCGGCGTCAAAGTACTAAGCAATAAGAAAATCTAATTTAGGATGAGACTACTTGAAAGAATGCCTATTGGTGACAGTCTCTTTCAATTAAAGGAGAGTTGCGTTAGAAGAAAGTCGATAGCCATGGAAGGGGAATAGAGAGATTCTCACACGTAAGTACCCCGGGTTCTATGAAGAAAAGCAAGCAAGTTAAGACAAAAAAAGTTAAAGGTTTGGAACCTAGTTATAGAAAGAGGTAAAATATTTTGAATCCAGTTATTTGTGAGTACTAACTGTGGTTTTGTTTGTAATATCTATAAGTTGGGATCAATATGATAGTTTTTAAGGCCGCTTGTAGTAGTCTGAAAATTCAAATAAGTAAATTGTAGATTTTAGCTTTCTTTTGTAACAAAACGCACACATTTATTAATTGGTTCTTCATTTTCTTCATCTTATTGACATTATGACTCATTTTCGTTACTAATTTCTCTTAGCTTATTCAACGGTAATAACAAAACACACTACATATTTTCTCAATATCTTGATACTCACCAACAAATCTATTATTATAATAATAATTTTTCATATACATCTATAATGTTTTTACTGAACATATTTAAGAAAGTAAAATCATATTATTTTTTAGTTTCAAATAAAGTTTTAGTCTCTCAACTAAGTTAGGGTATTTTTGTCATTTTAGAAAATATTGGATGCATTTTTAACGATAATGGTTGGAAGGGGAAAACGATAAGAAAATAAAAATACAAGACGAAATAAATATAATTCTAAACTATAGGACCTAACTTTGAAACATGTACAAGTCAAGGGATCAAATTATTATTTGATTATTAATTGAATTAATTAGTCTATGACAAATTTGCTTGTTTGACCTTAATTAACTGTGAGTGATTTATTATCTTCGAGGCTATTTTTGTCATGATAAATTTACTTGTTTTGTCCTTAATTAAATGGTGGGGGGTTTATTTGGTGAAGGGTTATTTTTGTCCATCTATTAATTTGTAAGAAACAACCTTGACTTTTATAATTGAATTAATTAATTAATAATTAGTTAATTAGTCTATGATGAATTTACTTGTTTGACCTTAATTAATGGTGAGTGATTTCTTATCTTCGAGGCTATTTTTGTCATGATAAATTTACTTGTTTTGTCCTTAATTAAATGGTGGGGGGTTTATTTGGTGAAATGTTATTTTTGTCCATCTATTAATTTGTAAAAAAACAACCTTGACTTTTATATGTAGAGAGAAGAGATAAGAAACAACTTTGACTTTTATATGTAGAGAGATAGAGAGAATATTAACAATAATAATAACTAATAAAATTAATAATGGCAATAATAAAAAATTAACAATAATGGCAATTAGATTAATATCTAAATTGTAATAATTTCCAATATTAATAATTTAAGTATTTAAGTATTTAAGTAATAAATAAAAATATTATAGTAATTAAACAACTTAATTATAGATTAAAAATATGAAATTTGGAGAGAGGGAAGAGAGAAAAATGAAGTAAAGCTTTAAATTTTGGAGAAAATCGTGTTGGTGTCCAAATAAGGAAAATCAAGTCTCTATTTATAAATAAATATGTGTATTTTTTTTAAAAAAAATCACCTACAAAAAGGTCCAAAACGGGATAAAAATGAAAAATCCAAGTGACCGCACACTGCCTGATGCGTGTAGAGCGATGTCAGCATGTGTGTCGACCACATTCATTTTTTTCGGAAAGGGATCGAAGGTGGAATGGCGTCGTTTTGAAGGGATGAATGTTGAAACTCGGTCGTTTTGAAAAGAGGGACAATTGCTATTGGCTTGAGTTGAGAATGGTTAAGTATCAGAGCTTTATACTCAACCACATTTTTCTTTTGTTTGATTCCCAGGTGAAACCCTTTTGATTCTTCGTTGTACCGAAGAAACTAGAGCTGTCAAAATGGGTTGGTGGGGCGAGCCAACCCAACCCACAACCCACTTCAACCCGCCATTTGGCGGGGCGGGGTGGGCCAGCCCAAAAACATGACGGGCCTAAGAAATACCAATCCAACCCACCTCTTTTAGGTGACGGAGCGGGCTAACCCAACGGGTCCAAGCATTTTTGACAACTCTAGGCGAGCCAACCCACAACCCACTTCAACCTGCCATTTAGTAGGGCGGGGCGAGTCAACCCAAAAAAATTGCGGGCCTAAGAAATACTAACCCAACCTACCTCTTTTAGGTGGCGGGGTAAGCTCACCCAACGGGCCCAACCCATTTTGACAACTCTAAAAGAAACCCATTAAATTTCTAATAGAGCCTCTGTTGTACAAGCTCTTAGAGCACTACAACAAAGGATCAATAGGGAGCAAAGTGCTCAATAATAAAAACAATGGGGGAGCAATGGGTATCAATTGGTAGTTAGAATAGGAAAAGACAATTTGGGGGGCATGTAATGCTACCTCATCTTAGAGGAGCATGTCAGGCCAAAAATTATTTTTCTCCAACTTTTGGTCATTTTTTCTTCCAAAAAAGTTATTTATTTATTTTATCTTTTTTTAAAAGTACATATTGTTATCTATGAATGGAGTGTTAGTTTGTTTCATTTAGACATTTAGTTGTCAAATTAATTTTTTTTACAATTGTATAAACAAAATTATTTATTAATATAGGGTTATTGGAGTTTGTGAATCATTAAAAAAGTTTTGTTTTAGAGTAACTTTATGAATAACTTTAAATATTTTTTAGTTATTTTTAAATTAAGGGATAGCTTAGGGAAGCAAATGTTGTTTAAATAAGCCCCCACTAGGAACCATTGTTTTTTTTTAAAATTAAATGTATTTTTGCTTAAATAAGCACCCAATAAAAAACATTGTTATTTTGAAGAATCTCCATCAATCCCATAAGCACAAGATAGGATCCTTTGTTGTTGATGGTCTTAGGGTCTGAATATCATGAATAGCGCTCCCCAAAGTTAAATAAGGTGTAACCAGTTATTCGTTCGGAGGGGTATTAGAAATTCATACATAATTCATGGGGTATTAGTGAAGTTTCCCCAAACATAAAAAGGAGCCCTTCTGAGTATCCGTAGTGGCAATGTGAAAAGGTTTATAAATGTTGGATAAACCTTTTGTAAAAGGTTGATGGCCATTACAGCTCATTGAGGAAATTGCTCAAACTTTCTACCGGTTGGTAGATACCAATCGTTGACGATGCCAGCTCACCTTTTGACAATTTGAACTTTTATCTTTTTTGAAAATTTGCAATTTTTCTCAATTGACCGTTACCTTCATTTTCTTTCATTTTTTTTATTCTAACCGTTGCTTGTAATGGTAACTTTTAAGATTATGTTTTCCCCTATAAATAGTTTTCCAAAACAATTTTTTTATCACATTCAAACATAAATTTACCTCAAATTCTTTCTCATTTAACTACCTAAAATTCCTCTTTTTCACTTCTTTTGTTATGGATAATAATTATTTTATGAATTTATTGAGCTCTTCAAATGATGATGATTCTGCCAATACCCAAACTCCTCAGAATTTGCAAGCTCCTCAAAATTTGCAAGCTCCTCTGAATGTTCAAGCTCCATCAAATTTTCAAGCTGAAAATTTTTCAATATCCTAATTTTCAAAGTCTTCCACATTTTCATATTCCTCCACATTTTCCTAATTCTCATGTATCCGCAACATGGATATTTTCATCTAGTTATGGCGAATCAATACGCACCCAGATATTATAACCCAAATATGAGTACTGGAAATCCAACTACACCGACGTATATAAAAAGGGCTAGTATCGGTGAGTCTAAAATTCCTTCTTTTTCCACTCCAAAAGGGTTGGTAAACATCGTTCTAGATGAATAAGTAAACAATCAAGCTGAAGACAAGCAAAAAGTAAAATAGAGCATTGAAGATGGCAAACTGCTTGCAAGTGTTTGGCTTATTGTTTCAACGGATAACGTGATTGGCAACTCTCAACATGATAAGGAGTTTTGGAAACGAATCACTAAGTACTACAACAAAAATCAAAAGACGAGAAATTCAATAAGGTTAACTATCTTGAAATCACATTGGTACACAGTTCTTCCAATGATTAATGAATTTAACTAATACTTCATCCAAATACAAAATCAGCATAATAGTAGGTGGTCCGATGACCAAATGAAAGAAATCGCATGTGATCTTTTCTTCTCAACACGTAATTTTTTTTAGATACGAGCATGTGTGGGCAATGCTAAAAGATGAGCCAAAGTGGAAAGGTGGAAAATCAAGTGAGCATTCCTCTAAAAAGACAAATATATCTGAAACTAGGGCATACACATCGTCATCTGATGCGTATACGAGCATCAACATTGACAACAATGAGATTAAAGTTTGCCCGATTGGTCAAAAGGCAACAAAGTGGAAAGGGAAAGCAAAAACCACCAACCAAACTGAAACAAAAAATGATAATGAACGGGTTGCAATAGAAAAGGAGAAGATTTGTGCACTAAAGGACGTGGAAAAAGCAATAAACATGTCCACACTTGTTAGGGATTATAAAATCCTCTATAAAGATACTAGTGGCATGACTGATGAACAACTACAAATTCATCAACAAGTTTGTGTTATTATAAAGGCCAAATTTAATATTGTCTAGTTTAAGTTATGTAATTTTTAATTTATGAAGTTTCTAATTATTATAATGCGAGTTTATGTATTAATATGCTTTTTATTCACGTGATCAATATTTATGTACGAAAGAAACGCAAAACTATAGTACGACAAACCAGAATTAAGAAAACGAAAATAAACTAAACTGTTTTGAAAAAAGATCCGGTCAATGAAGCTTACAATGAAGAGTTCATTGAAAACTTCATTGAGATATCTAAGTAGCGGAGTTAAAAAACAAAACAGTGAAGAACGAAATTGAACACAAAAGATAAACTTTTGATTAATTAGCAAAAATACTTATTGATCGTGCCTCATGGCAAAAAATAATTCATTAGTAAACTATATGTTTAATCTCATTACATTTGAAAGACTAACAAAGTGGAATTTATAAAAAGTTCTCAAGATAGCATATATGATTTTGAATAATAATAACACCGAGGCTACCTAGACTTATATATGCTAAAAAGCTTTTAACAAAACAATAGAGGGTGTACACAGAAAACAATGCTGGTAACAGGATAAATGAAGGCTTCGATGTAGCTTCATTCAACAGATCATTCAAGATTGGAGAAGCAACAATTTTCAATATATATATCTCTCTCTCTCTCTCTTATAATTATGTGTATGATTTATGCTCAGTAAACGTCTTATCTTCCAGGGCTATGTCCTCTTCTGTTTATACTTGCATCCTTAACCTAGAAACCTTGTAGAATAAGAAAACCACTTATCATAAAAGATTAGTAGGTTAGTGCAATAAAGAAGGACAAGATCTTATCAAATATAGACTTACCAAATAAGAAGGATTCCTTACCAAATATATTTAGGTCAGTCGTGTCTCATTGAGCGAGACAAACGACTCACACAATTTATGTTAACAAAGAACATACAATCCTAATAGATTAATAATTCATATAAACCCTAAAATCCAATTAAATCACAATCTTCAAAATAACCTTTCTATAAAAGGTGTAACAATAATAATTAATCAAAGTAAATATCAAGAAAGGTAAAACAAATAATTAATTAAAATAAAACAGTTAGAAAACACAATAACTCAATTAATTAAATATCCAACAATGTACTTTTAATTATGTTTTGTATGATTTTATATTGAATTTTGTTTAGTAAACTCTAGTCGTTGCAAAATTAGTCGTTATGAAAACTAGCCATTGTAAAACTATTAAAAATTGACTATATATAGACACTTGAGCCTCCATATTTTATGCAAACACAATCGAAAATTCATACAACAATCTCCACACTAAAAATGCCTTCCAACTCCGACTCCTCTTCCGATTCCTATCTTCTGCCAATCATACAATTCATACACGATGAATTGAAGGACTATTTTACCAATCAAGAGCACGAAGCTGAGAGCTCCCACGGTTGTAATCACAGTAAAAAATACATAAATCGAGAGCGCAAAGCTGGACATGACTGTCTTTTCAACAACTATTTCTCCAATAAGTCGGTTTACACATATCAAATGTTCAGAAGAAGGTTCCGAATGAGTAAGGAGCTATGCCTTCGAATTGTAGAAGCTTTTTCAAATCATTCTGAATATTTTCAAATGAAGTGTGATACATGTTACAGAGATGGACTTTCCCCGCTACAAAAATGCATTGCTGTTATCCGTTAGTTGGCATATGGCTCACCTGCCAATCATTGTGACGAGTACCTACGAATTGGCGAAACCACTAGAATCAAATGCTTAAAGAAATTATGTCGATGTGTGATTGAAGTATTTGGAAGAGTATACTTGAGAAGACTTAATGCTAACGATGTACAACGTTTACTTCAACTACATTCTGATTACCACGTTTTTCCTGGTATGTTAGGAATCATTGACTGTATGCATTGGCCTTGGAAAAATTGTCCAGTTGTGTGGAAAGATTAATTTACCTTAAGAGACCAAGGGGTTTCAGCAATTATGCTAGAAGCAGTTGCTTTTTAAGACATTTGGATATGACATGCTTTTTTCAGGGTTGCAGGATCTAACAACGACATTAACGTTCTCAACCAATCTCCATTGTTCAATGATGTATTGTAAGGATACTCTTTTGAAGTTTAGTTTACGGTAAATGATACACAATACATGAAGGGATATTATCTGGCAGATGGTATCTACATGAAGTGGGCTTCATTTTTTAAAAGCTTTGCATATCCAAAAGATCCTAAAAGGATCAAATTCAAACAAATGCAAGAGGCTGCAAGGAAGGACGTTGAACGAGCATTCGGAGTCCTCCAATAAGGTTGGGTAATAGTATGAGGTATGACACGATTTTGGAGTAAGGAAGATTTGAAATATATATTGTAAGCGTGTATCATATTACATAATATGATTGTAGAGGATGAATGTAACACAATAAGTAACTGGTTGAATGAAGAAGTAGAGCCACCAATACACGTATTTCAGGAACATGTTCATGACTTTCAACAATACATTCAAAGACATGCGGAACTACGTGATCGTGAAGTATATCAAAAACTTCGATCCGACTTGATTGAACATATTTGAGAACGCTTCGAAGACAATAACAATAAAGATTAAGTTGTTTCGATCAAATATTTCATATCAATATTTATGTACTTTTAATTATGTTTCTTATGATTTTATATTCAATTTTGTTTAATAAAATCTATATTATTGCATCAATATTTTAAATTACTAATCACTATTATGTTCACATAATATATAATTTTAATATTTTTTTATGTTTTAAGAATATCTATTTATTATTGAAAATAAAATTATTACTTTAAAATAAATATTGTGAAATAATGTAATTTTAAATGAATGTTGTGAAAAAATAAAATATTTAGTTGTGGGTCTATGCTATAAAGCTTTTTAAAAGTTTATGTGAGTGCATATAATAAGTTTAAAGTGAAAAGGTTTATAAACTGATGACGTGACATGCTGGATAAACCTTTTAAAAGGTGTATGAGTGTGATTCTGAAACTTGATCGTTTTGAAGGGATGAACACTGAAACTCGATTGTTCTGAAGAGAGGGACACTTGCTATTGACTTGATTTGATGATGGTTGAGTATCAGGGCTTTATACTCAATCATATTTTTCTTTTGTTTGATTCCTAGGTGATATCTTTTTGATTCTCCGTTGCACCAAAGAAACCCATTAAATTTCTAATAGAGCCTTTGTTGTACAAACTATTAGAGCACTACAACAAATGATCAATGGGGAACAAAGTGCTCATTTTAAAAAACAATGGGAGGAGCAATGGGTATCAATTGGTAGTTAGAATAGGAAAAAACAATTTGGGGAACATGTAATGCTACCTGATCTTAGAGGAGCATGACAAGTCAACAAATATTTTTCTCTAACTTTTGGTCACCGAAAAAGTTATTTATTTATTTAATATATTTTTTTAAATTACATATTGTTATCTATAAATGGAGTGTTGGTTTGTTTTATTTAGACATTTAGTTGTCAATTTTTTTTTTACAATTGTATAAACAAAATTGTTTATTAATATATGATTATTGGAGTTTGTGCACCATTAAAAAAGTTTTTTTAGAGTAACTTTATGAATAACTTAAAATATTTTTTATTTATTTTTAAATTAATGGATAGCAAATACTGTTTAAATAAGTCCCCAATAAGAACCATTGTTATTTTTAAATTAAACACCTTTTACTTAAATAAGCACCCAATAAAAATCATTGTTATTTTGAAGAATCACTATTTAATCTCATAAAGCACAAGATAGGATGCTTTGTTGACTTCTTGTTGATGGTCTGAATATCGTGAATAGCGCTCCCCAAAGTTAAATAAGGTGAAACCAGTTAGTCTATCGAGGGGTATTAGAAATTTACACAAAATTCAGGGGGTATTAGTGAAGAAGTTTCCCCCAACGCAAAAAGGATCCCTTCAGTGCAGAGACCGTTTTAATTAACGAACATACATTCCTACAGTTGTTCCCGATCGTTGCATTCCGAATCTTAGATCCATTCCTGAGGTGAGAAAGATGCTGCAATCTCTTTCTGATTACATACATTTACATGTTCTTACGAGATTTTTTATTGAAATAAAAGCGTTCGCCATTGCCTGCAGAACTCGATCCCAAATTGAGAGATGGACCCGGATTCTGTTAAATCGACCTTCCAAACTTTAGCATATGGAAATGTAATGGCAGCGGCAGCTCGTGATTATCAAAAGGTTGTTTTTCTTTTAATTTTTTTTTACCATTAATTGCTATTTTCTTTGTTTCCCCCCTCAGATTTATTGTTAGTTAGAACCCTAAAATGAATTTACCTGATTGTTAAGTGGTTACCCAATTGATTTAGAGGTATGAAACAAGATTCTTAGTAGTATTAGAGAGAGAAATGTATTTGTATTGTTATATCCCATGTAGTTAGAACCCTAAAGCCTAAATTGAAACTAGATTTCCTAACTGCGTCACCCGGCAGTTTTCTAGTGTTAGTGAATATTGTGCATCATATATATGTATGTTCAACTGGTTCTGTTTTCATAGTGCTTGATGAACTGTTGTTGGAAATTTTATCCACATCATTGAATTCGGGATATGGTAAAGTAGCTCCTGGGTGGGGAATGGCCCAATTTCTGATATCCATCATGACTGTATTTTGGAATATCATAATTCTTCTGTTTTATTTGATGGAATTTCATTGAATCAGATCTATAAAAACTGCAACCTAGCTTTTTAATACAAAAAGATTCGACATTAATGGGTGGGAGAGATGGCAAGAGCACTCATGGAAAGAAGTTGATGTCCTTGGTTCCAATCCCCATACCAACAAGGGGGGTCACACTTACCTATCAAAAATAATACTAATTAAGGCATGCATTCTAGGTTGTTTTGTTTTGGTAGTTCGATCGTGGAATTTCTTTCATTCTGTCTGTGTGACTAATTTTTTTGTTGGTTTGCATAAATTCTTGCCCCCTACCTTAACTTCTGTCCAATTGGTTTTTCCTCTGTTTCTTTTGATTGGTTCTGTGGAGAACACTGGGGGCTAGGGTGTCCTAGTGAATAGGGTAGAGTGATGGTGCTATTTTATAATTCAGGAATTTACATAACCTTACACATATTTTGAAATATGACACTACTAGTTAGGTTCTTCTGTTGTAATTTCGCGCCTGGAACTCGAAGTTCATAATAGAGTGGGAGAGTGTGAAATTGATGTCTCTTTTTGTCTTGGGGTCTGTCTATCTACTAATCTTATTTTACTGTACAGGAAATGTTAGCTCAAGAGAAGGCGCAAACCTCATCCTCCTTTAATCAGGAAGTTGATCTTGATGAGTTGATGGATGTAAGCTGAAATGTATTTGTGTCGTTTTTTCCATGTTTATCATTTATATCACCCAGGTTGGTTTACTTGAAATATATAATATCAGGACCCTGAGCTGGAGAAATTGCATGCAGATAGGATTGCAGCTCTCAAGGTTTGAAAGATTCTTCTATAGCTTAAGTAATACTCCTTCCGTTCCACCCAAAGAGTCCATGTTTAAAAAGTATAATTATTAAGGGATATATAACTAGCATTAGAGTTTGTAATAATTACAAAAATGCTTGAGTATAATCAATATGTTAATTGCAAATGTAAGGGTAAAATTGAAATGTTATGGATATGTTAAACATAATTTTTTGAAAATGAACTCTTAAAGTGAAACATCCCAAAATAGTATGATGGATTCTTTGGCCGAAACTGGGGAGTACTTAAAAAGTAATGGGATAAAAAATGTGATCATTTCAAATATAAATGTATGCATTATTTAGATATTAGGTGAGCTTCTTGATATTTCAAAAGGATTTATTCTTGATCATTTCTTTTCCTTTAAATAGAAAGAAGCTGAAAAGCGGCAATCATTAAAGAAGCAAGGGCATGGAGAATATAGGGAGATAATTGAAGGGGACTTTTTGGGCGAAGTCACTGGTAGTGACAAGGTGATTTGTCACTTCTACCATCGGGAATTCTACCGTTGCAAGTAAATTTTTTATTTTTGGATTTCTCTCTCTCTCTCTATGTGGTGCAGATAATTTAGCCTGTTCAACAACACTCTTTCCATTCCGGCCAAATAATCTTACCTTCTATTTTGGGTTGTTTAACTTAAAGTGTCTTGTTTCAAAAAGTAAGCTATAAAGATTATGAAGTTCCAGATTGATCCCTATTCCAAGAAACTTCAAAAAATAGCAAAAATATTTCAATACTTGAAACTATGGGTATTTATGAAAATCTATCTTGATTTTTAAAATGTTTGAATTCCAAATGTGGACTCTTTGAGCTGAAACAGAGGGAGCAGTCTGGTTATTGTTTTTACATGGTCATTTTTTTTTTGATAAGTAATAATTAAATAAATAATATCAGAACAAGTGTTGCGGCCTTTGTACACTAGGAGTATACCTAGCCAAAAGAATTAGCCACTATCGATAATATTTACAAAATCTACAAGAGTAATGTTAGTACTAGGAGTGGATTGAGCTGCCTTGGAACACCAAAAGTGAAGGGTGCAAATTAACAAATTCTTCAAATCCGGGACAGCCATTTCCTCGTTGTCAAAGGCCGTGTGGTTTCTTTCCCTCCAAAGAATCCGATACACTCCCAAAAGGGTTGTCTCCCAAAAACGGTTTCTCCTATCCATAAACCCAATAGACCAGCCCCTAACATGTTCAAGAATCGACCTCGGCATGACTCAAGACATCTTGAACAGCCCAGCACAAAATTCCACAACTCAGCAGCAACTTGGCAGTCAGGAGCAGGTGATTCACACTCCTCACTACCCTTACACATAACATCTATTGGCAAGAACCATGTTTCGTTTCCCGCAAATTGTCCATGGTAAGAATAGCTTCGTGAGATGCTTCCCACATGAAAAAAGTCACCCTCTTTGGGGCTAGAGAGTTCCATATTGCTTTCCAAGGGAAGGAAGTTCTATCGCAATTAAGGAGCTTGAGGTAATAGGATCTGACCAAGACCCCTTGTACCATTCTGGACCACCTTATCCTCCAATCTATCTGCTTGTGAAGCCTCTCTAAAAGCTGTACTACTTACTCGATCTCCCAATTATGAAAATTCCTTCTAAATGTAGGATTCCAAATAGGTTTATCCTCCTCCATAAACAATACAGAACTAACTCTACAATCCTTATCCGTGGAAATCTCATATAAATTCTGAAATTCCACCCTCAAACACGAATATTCACACCATCTATCTCCCCAAAAGCTCACGGAAACCCCGTTGCCAACCTCAAAAGCAATGAATCTCTTAAAAGAACTCTACCCTTTCCTGATGCCTCTCCACATTCCCACCCTGAAAGTAGAATTTACCGCGTTTGGGAACCAGTAGTGGTCCCCCGCCCCGTACTTACAAACCACCACTTGTCTCCAAAAAGCTTACTTGTCTATGAGATACCTCCACAACCATTTCTCGAACAATGCCTCGTTAAAAAGTTTGAGTTTTCTAATGTTCCACTTGAACCCTGGAGCATACTTTCTCCCAATTCACTAGATGAAACTTAAAGCCTTCCAACTGCCCTTCCCACAAGAAATCTCTTTCCAGCTTCTCTATTCTTTGTCTGACTGTGGCCGGAATCGCAAAAAGTATTCTTGGTTAAGACTAATCTCCCCTCTTTAGAAAGAAGTTAACGCTTCTACCCTGCCAATCTCAGCTCGAAGCGCTCAATCACTTGGGTACACAACGCCCCACTTTTCGACTGTGCACCAATGGGAAGACCAAGGTAAGAGGAAGGAAGATAAGCGGTCTTGCACCCAAAGAACAAGCTAGATCCCCAACATTGTCCACAACCCTGATAGGAATAATCTTACTCTTGGAAATGTTAGCACGAAGCCCCGAAATTGCTTGAAAGAATAGTAACACCAATCGAAGATACCCCAACTGACACTTGTTTGCCCCGCAAAATACCGGTGTGTCATCAGCAAAGAGAAGATGGGATACCAACATCTCCCTCTCCCCTCTCCTCCCCACCTTGAAACCACTTGGAAGGTTCATAATGTTAACACGAAGCCCCGAAACTGCTTGAAAGAATAGTAACACTAAGGTAGTGTTTGGTAACATTTCTATTTCTTTTTTTTGTTTCACATGTTTCTGTTTCACTTTGTTTCTATTTCTTTTTTATTTTGGACAATAAACAAAAACACGTTCGATAGCCATTCCTATTTCTATTATGAAAAAGAAACAAAAGCTAATCATTTTTTACAAACAATTTTATTTCCATTCACAAAGTTATATTCTTTTTCAAAAAAACTAACGTATTACAACTTCCATAATAGTATATTATATCCAATTGAAACGTGTAGAATAATATTTCACATGATTTCATCTATTATTAAAAAAAATGTGGATAAGTAGCTCCTCATCCGTTGGGTCAGGTTGGAACAGGTGACGGGTCGAAACCCATTAGAACCCGAATATCAAATGGGTTGAGATGGATCGGGTTAAACGAGTCATAGGTTAAAACGGGACGGCTTGTCTTAATCCAGATTTTCTTCCAAAAATTCAAAATTTTATAGAGTAAAAGCTATCGGGTCAAAATGGGTAATGGACGTGACCCGCTTTAACCCGATCCGTTAATATTTTTGGGTCAAAACGGGTTACACGTGCAACCCAAAAATATTAACGGGTTCGATTGGGTCATGTGATTTTTCATGTTGGGTTGGGTGGGTTAACGAGTTTAGGATTGTAATTGTCAGATCTAATGCACACATACACACACACATATGAAGGAAAAAATTAGGGTTGAAAATTTTCATGTCAAAGTTCGAAGGCTTGACGTCATTTAAGTTGACCGACCTTGAATCTTTCAAGTTTCGAAAAAGAATAATTTCTCTTAAAAAAGAAACGATTTTTTTTAAATTTCTAAATTTTGGGGAAAAATGAGAAACGTTTCTAGTTTATCAGAAATAGAAATGATTGTCAAATGTATATCTATTTCTATTTTTCACAAAAAATTAGAAATATAAACAAAAATATTAGAAACGTAGTGGTTACCAAACAAGCCCTAAGATACCCCAACTGAGACTTGTCTGTCCCGCAAAATACCAGTGTGTCTTAAGCAAAGAGAAGATGGGATTATAAAACCTTCCAGCACTGCCTTCTCCAGCATCGTGCTTAGAGCCTCCATAACGACAATAAACAGAAAAGGGGACAAGTGATCACCTTGACGTAAAACCCTCGAACTAGAAAAAAAACCCCCGAAGGTTCCCCGTTCACCCAACAGAAAAGCGCACCGTAGACAGAACCGGATCCATTGCCAAACCCCATCCTTTACAACATGTACATCAGAAAATCCCAGTTCACATTGTCATATGCTTTCTCAATATCCAACATGCACAATAACCCCGGAACAGCCCTTCTCAATCTGTCATCCACTACTTCGTTGGCAATAAAAGACGCATCGAGAAGCTGTCTGAGCAAGCACTTTGGAGATAAGCTTGTAAATATCACCAACTAAGCTAATCGGTCGGAAGTCTTTCAAACTAGTCGTGCCACGTTTTTTTTGGAATTAAGGCTATGAAGGCAGCATTAAGGCTTTTTTCGAACCTCAAACTAGAATGAAAAGACTGAAACACCTCCATGATATCCCCCTTAACCACCTCCCAACAATGATGAAAAAATGCCATAGAGAACCCATCGGGGCCTGGAGCTTTATCACCCTCCATCTTACGGAGCACCGCTGTCACTTCCTCAATTGAGAAAGGGCGCTCCAACACCGCTGAGTGCCGAGTCATCTGCACTGAGTCTGTCAAAGACCATTCCATCCAGATTTGGTCTCCAATCCTCACTCTCTTCATAAAGACGCCTATAAAAATCCGTGATGCCTTCCTTAATCTCTGCCTCGTCTTCCAGCACCACATTGTCAATCTGGACAGAACTAATCTTTTTTGCTGCTCCACGAATCTTTGCCATCCTACTTGGTGTTACTATCACCTTCCTTAAGCCACTGCACCCGAGACTTTTGTCTCCAACAGATCTCTTCACGAATAAGAAGGCTTTTCAGCTCCTGTTTCAACCGCACTCTAACAGACTCTTCAGCCTCATCCAAAAGACCATCCCCTGCTCTCTCATCCAATCTGCAAATCTCATCCGAAATGGTTTTGATTTTAAACTCCACCTTACCAAAAACCTCTCTATTCCAAACTTTTAAATCCTCCTTAAGCAACTTCAATTTTCTAGCAATTCTGAAACTCAGATCACCTGCCACCAAGTAGGAGTCCCATCTAGCCTTCACCCAATCCAAAAATCCTGGCTCTTTCAACCACATATTCTCGAAACGAGAAGGCGATTTCCCTTTAGAGATACCACCGCACTCAAGAAGCAAGGGCACGTGATCAGAAACAAGTCTTGGCAAACAAGACCGAGTGGAACCACTGAAACAACCTTCCCAATCCCCTGAAATTAGTAATCTATCAATTCACGAAAATTGTTGACGCTCCACGTTTCTAAACTATATAAAATCACCCCCCACCAAAGCGAGATCCACCAACTCCATCTCATTAATGAAATCATTTAACTCCATCATTTCTCTAGAATATATCGGAGAACCAGAACGCTCATGAGGAAATCTAAGGGCTTGTTTGGTAGTCAGACAAGGATAAGCAGTATTATTAATCCCAGTACTATTAGTACCCTCGTTATTAATCTTCACTTGTATATCGGGGGTAGTTTTGAGATTATAAATGTTATTCCCAATTTTTTTTAGTGAGGATGCTAATAATACCACCCTCCCCCTTGGTATTAATAATGAGGGGATAATGACTTTATCCAGATAACTCGTGCTATTAATCTCGACCACCTATTGCGTACCAAACATCGGACAACTCGGCTTATTAATCCTATCTGACCTTAATCCTGACTACCAAACGGCACCTAACTGTATTAAAATCACCCCCTATACACCACGGCACATCCCATCTAGCTTTTGTGTCCTTTAATTCAGCCCAGAAACTCTCCCTAACAGCAGTACTACAAGGCTCGTAAAACCCTGTAAAGAGCCAATCTCTGTTGTTTTCCACAGTCTTCAACAAACACGAAACTGAGAATTTGCCCTGCGATGAATCTACTTTCAACAGAACACTTATGTCCCACATAATTAGCACACCCCCAGCTGCCCCTTCAGAACCTAAGTGTACCCAATCCACCACTCTAGCACTCCAAAACACTATCAATGATTCTGACATCAACCGTCTCCATTTTCGTTTCTTGAAGACAAACAACATGCGGATTCCATCTCCTGACCAAACCTTTAATCAGAGTTCTTTTACTTGCATCATTAAGACCCCACACATTCCAGGAAACAATTCTAAGATGCATATTAGACAATGTTTTTCCTTCTTCTTTCCCCCCCTTCCAGGCCCATGAACATATCAGCATTAAGACTGCTGCACAATTGTTTAAGCTCCCTTTTACCCTTCTCCCTAGACTTATTCTGTCTCTTGCAACTGTCACCACCTGACAATCTCCACTTCTTTTCGATGTCCAGAAGTAAGTCCAGGATCTTGTCTTCAAAGCCTGAGCCAGACACCCCCAAAACCTTCCCAAAACCTTTAGCTTTCCGTTTAACCCAAACGGAGATATCCTCATCCACCTCTTTATCGTAAGATATGCCACTTCACAAATATCTTCTGGACGTATTATAGTGATCGGAGTACTGGATATAGGTTCTCCTTCCTCCTCTGGTGACTCCTCACAAGACAAAGAGGACACATTCACAAAATTCCCAACATTCGAAAGCTTCACTTCCTGCTCCAAACCTAGCTCCATAGGCTGCGAAACACTATCACCTGCCACGATACCTTCTGCTGCCATCAACTCCTCAACGAAACAACAATCCTCCAGCTTTTCCCAGTTTCCACTACCTTGGCGAAGCTCTCTGCCTAAGACCCATTCTAGAAAATCCCAAGATTCTGCCATTTCCGACTTGGACGAGGACCCAACTTCATAGTGACCATCCAAAGGCTGACTTCCCATGACCTTAACAAGCGAAACCCTTTTCGAAGACGCCCCACTAGACCCTGCCGGAGACTGCAACAAAGCATCCTCCTCAACAGCAATTCCATCCTCCGAAAAAGGACCTGCTTCTACGAAGTCTATGATTGGGACGGACTCTTTATTCTTTGAAGCTTCTTTATCTGCAGTGCACTCTAATGGTTCTTCCAAGCTTTCCAACACTGTATCCAGAATCAGAACTAGAGCCTCAGAGTTCTCTTCTAAATTCTGACTTGTACCTTCATACATCACGTTTTCCCCCTTTTCTCTTCTTTCAGCCAACATACTCGAGTTTCCCTTCAACAACTCTTCATGAACCCCTTCTGTCACTTGTGAAAATACCTGGTTACCAGTTCTGTGTACATAATGATCCTGTACCTCTATTCTCATCCTCACTCTCCGAGTCAACATCCGTAAATGCTCCGTCAATAAGTTCCGAGGATTGCTGCTTCTCGGACCCATTAGCTTGATTCCACACTTTGTTCGCTTTTACCAACACTGTCAATCTAGCCTCTAGGACTTCAACACCATCTTGCGCACACAACCCCTCACCTTGCGATGTCTCTTGATCCCTCTGATTTTCCAAATTGTTATTTTCCTCCTCTCTTACACAGTCAGTTGGTGATAATAGGCCCTCCTCCACTGATTGATATTGATTCGCGTTATCCCTTCTACTCGTTTCCCCTTTCTCTGCCGTGTCTTTGTCTCCAGCACTAGGGGACAGAACTTTGTCTATCGACGAGGTGCCAACAAACACCAAAGGAAAAGGCCTGTACAGTGAGCCCACTCCTCCTTGAACATCTGACCCAGTAGACCTAATATGATTCAACCCAGGCTGTTCATGCTGTCCAGACCCACGCCTGCAACCATCTTTCTTCATATCCAGAAAGCCCACTTTCTGCTTATCTTTATTAACTCTTGAAATGTCGCTGTTCCTCTTCGCCAATTTGACTTTTGAAAAATCTGGAACCCAAGTGCTCTTTCCAGAGCTTGTACTAGGTCTGTCATACTTCATCCTCCCATCAATCCTCCCCATCACTTTCCTTCAATGCGTGTACTGTACCTCCCCTATCGAATTCATGTTTCCGTTTAGCAGCGACACAATCCCCGTCGTATCCTCCACCCTGTCTTTTCCATGAATAATAATGAGGCGTTGTCTCCGCCCAGATAGTGATCGCAAAGGCACACTCACCGATACCTATCCTGATCGATCCCGGGATCTCCTTCCTGTACCTGACTAAAATTCTCACCCATTGCAGATCGTTCTTTGAATCTGTTTCCGTGTCGACTTTGACAAAGCCACCGCACACCTCTCCAATTTCTCAGAAAACCTTCCTCCCCCATAGGTGCAATGGCAACCCAACCACCCGAATCCACGCTACTTCAGGTTTCTGGCCCTCGAAATGACAAAATAATTCAGGATTCCATTGCTCCAGTAACAACGGCTTCTGATCCATCTTCCAATTCCTCTCTTCAAAAATTCTGTTAGCTTCCTTCTCCGAGGGGAACCCGAAAAGGTAGAATTTGTCTTTCAAAGCCACCACTCTTACTACCCCTGCGATCTTCCATTTTTTATCCACCCACCGCTTGAGATCCAAGCTGGACGGAATTGGGCTATCCAAATCTCCTACTCTCCCCACCAAACATCTATCCAAATGAGCCAAAGCACCGGTGCATGAATTTGCCTCCACTTGTATCTCCTCACCTGCTTCTCTATTAGGCTCTCTCCAGCACAATATTAAATCCGGCCAAGGAGATATCTCTGCCACCTCCTTAAATGATTTGGAAAGTTTCTGTCTCTTGTTAGTGTCGTCATGCCAAAATCTGTGTAACTTATCCTCCACCCACTCCCAACCTTTACCTACTACACTTTCTGGCATGCAAATCACACCTGACCTCCTGGTACCTTTTACAAGCACGCTAAGGTACTGACCTGCTGCATTAATCTCTTTTGCCACCAAGACTTACCGATATCTTCCTTCAATCTTCTTCCAGGCAGCACCTTTAATCGCAGAGAAAATTGCCAGCCACTCGCAAACCCAGGAGAATTCAAACGTGGATAGCCAAATTTCATGTTTCCTACCTCTGGATCGTTCCACCAATCTGTAAATGAATCGCGCTTTCTCCCAATATCTGAAAACTTTGAAAGGTTTTCGACCACACTGGAAAAAGGTTCTGTCGTCTCTTTCCTCCAAGAACTCAAACAAACTAGAGAGAGTACTCCATCCAAAGTGAATTCTTTGGAAGATTTGACCTAATCAGACAGGAAACCCAACCACCAAGCAGTACTCAGAACCTCCAGGCGACCCAGTCGGTGTCAGTCCGAGAATATACCGGCGAAATTCTTCCGGCTATGTGCCGGCGCGTGAGGACTTTCCGGCGACTTTCTGGCGGCGGTGAAAGGACAGATCTGGTCACCTGGTCTGGGTGAAACACTCTGCCTAGACAGTGACCCTCAAAACACGATGCACCTCTGGCGACTCAAACCCTAGGTTGAACAGTACACTGTCTCGACACAACGAAGACATGCATATCTTCTACATGAGATCGACCTTGTCACAACAAAGACCAAGAGATGGTAGAAAGAGATCGACCTTCCACTCTGACCAAGATGAACCTAAAGCTCTTGTGCTCTATAGTCTTGTGCACATCTTCTAAAGAGATTACCCAAATTTGTACTCTATAGTCTTGTGCACATCTTCAGACTTACTAACTAGGTTAAAAAATAGTCTGTTTTAATTTGAGCACTACATTGGATGAGTCCAGTCACTTGCCAAGAACTGGTAACTCAGGTATGCTATATGTAATGTGACATTTGGAAAACCACAAGGAATAAGCTCTTAGGAGCTTAGCTAAGCAGGTGAATCTTAGGCATGCACTTCTACATTATCCATTCCTAGAAGCACTTTCTGTGGGGTCACTTTGCTGGGCAAGTATCCCTCTTTACATGTTGTTATGAATGGCTTTCATCGACAATGAAGCGCAGCTTAGTGGTAAGACGTTTCACCTATACCAAATAGGTTGTGGGTTCGAGTCACTATGGGGGTAAGTAGGGAATCACTATTGATCCTCTTTGAGAAGAGAATGGCTTTCATCCTGCAGATATGTTTAGCAAATAGGAATTGCAAGTGTCATTTATTCATGTGATATAGACCTACATACCGATTTTTCTAGTTATTGTTTATTCATGTGAATGAATCTTTGTAGGATAATGGATAAGCATTTGAAATCTCTTGCACCAAGGCATATGGATGCGAAGTTTGTCAAACTGGATGCAGAGGTTAGTTTTCGTTCTCTTATTTCTAGTAGGGGCTATTTTCTTGGTTTACCCTACTATTGAAAAGGTATTCACATCCTAAAATTTATGTTCATATTGAAATGATATGCAGAATGCCCCTTTCTTTGTTACCAAACTGGGAATCAAGACATTACCATGTGTCATATTCTTCAGGTGAGTTATTCGAATTCGTGTTCTTGTTTTACAACTTATAAGAAGCAATGAAGTGTTGCATTAGTCTCCAGGGAATCAGAATGGAGTGATCTTAATAACCAAATCTCATTATTTTCTCAAAGCAAATTGCTAGGGATATCCATTAAAGTGTCCCATGTTTGCATCTCGACTTATGTGTGAAGCATGTGAATATGAGATTCGTTAGTTTGTGAGCCCATGGGTTAAGTGATGTCTAATGTGATGGGATGTCTAACACCAATCACACACATGACTCAGAAGTTGGGATGCAAATTTGAGAAAATTTTGTTGGGATATCTTCAATGCGTGGAAAGTTTTTACTAAGTCTGTACATTATATTTTGTTAAGACAATAAACCAGCTCCTCTTACCAGACAAGGAATTGCCGAAGATAGGCTAGTAGGGTTTCAAGACTTGGGAGGAAAAGATGACTTCAGCACAAAGTCACTTGAAGTTTTACTGATAAAGAAAGGTAAATTTTAGTTCAGACCACATTGCAATTCCTCTCTCATGACAGTTTCTAATCCCATTGTTTTTACAGGTATAATCAATGAAACTAAAAAAGAGGAAGGTGAAGACCATTATGATGAAAGTAGACGAAGGGCAGTGAGATCATCAGTGAATGAAGAGTCTGATTCTGATTGATCAAAAGCAATGCACTATTGCTGCTCCTGACTTTGGAGTCGTGATCCTCCAATCACTGTATACCCTGTACTTGCATAAATTTTGTCAATTTTAGTCCTTCAAACTCATTTTCCATGGTCAAATTTGCAGAATTATGAACTGTAGGCCACGGTGATGATGGATGAAGCAAACCCACTTGCTATTGTAAGAAAGTCTTTTCTAGAGAAGTTCCGGGAGTTGCTGTTGTTTACTTTTGTTCAAGTAAAATGTGGTGTCATTAGATCAGCCTTTAATTTATCTTATACTCCCTCGTCCTACCCAAAGAGTTGATGTTTGAAAATTCTAATAATTAAGTAATATATAATTAGCATTAGAGTTGGTCATAATTACAATAATGCTTAATCATAATCAATATGTTAATATCAAATATGAAGGATATTGTTGAAAAACTATGAAGATTGTAGACATGATTTTTGAAAGTTGACTCTTAAAGTGAATCATCGCATATAGGCTAAGAAGCAGGGTATGAGAGGATCTCACAAGGTCTAATAAGAGGGTCTTTCTCATATCTCGTAGCTTCAGGGCATTTTCGCAAGACACACGCCTCACAAAAGAGTTCGTTAGCTGGAGGCAAGTCTGGCGGTACCTTTTTTGTTGCTAGAAAACCTCACTGTCGCCGGAGCTCCAATCATCGCCGGCACATTTACCAATTTTGGTTGAGTTTTTTGGGTCGTCAGTCTTGTCTTGGTGCGTTGTTTTCATATTAGTTGGAGAATTTGTACTCCAGACATGGCTGACGGAGGGAGGACTTTTTTCCTGGCTAGTAGGAAGTCGTTTGAGGTACGTCTTTTGGAGGAGAATGATAGTTAGAGTTTCCAGATTCTTGAAAGGTATTGAGGCACATTTCTTTGGGTTTGTGAAAAGCCTCCCATGTCCAAGAGTACTTTGTGAAGGAGTTGGAAAGGAAAGTGGCGTGAGGTGCTTTTAGCAACGGAGGAGAATTATAGTGGGGTCTTTTTCAGCATAACAATCAAAGGTCTGCGAAGTCCTTCGAGGATCTGTATTCCAGAAATTGCTCAGGGAGGGGGATGGGAGATGATAGCAGGGAAGATTAGAAGGTTTGTGCATACTTTCAACCCTCTGTTGAGACGTGTTGTGAACTATTTTCAAGTTTCGGGAGATGAAAAGTCTTGTGCAGAAAATTGTAGAGGTTTCACCGAGGTAGGAAAGGGGACGGTGAGCAGCTCGAAGAAAACGTACGCGGAGACGGCAAAAGTTCCCCCTTGGTCTGATTTAGTTGTGAGGACAAAATCTCTTCAAAAGAACTCAGGAGCTGATTTTGTAGTAGAGGAAGGATCGTGTGCCGATACCCTTAAGTATCTGTAAAGATGTTTAGTGGCCAGTGTTGGGACCCAGGGTGTCGTATTCCTGTTGAGGTTGGAGATGCATCAGTGGGTTGAAATGGAAGATGACAGGAGGTGTTCGTGCTATGGAAATGGATGGGAAGTTCTTTATGTTCGAATTCCCGTCAAAGGAGGAGGCGAATAGAATCATGCTGGTTAAGAAGTGGATGTTTGTCAACGAGGTATTGAGTTTGGATAGATGAGATCCTTTGAGTTACTGTCAAGTAAAGGAATGCCAACCAAAGAAAGCATGGATCAGAGCTCTAGGTTTGCCTTTACATCTGTGGGGCTTGGATGCTTTTTGGAGTATTGGGGATTTTTGCGGCGGTTTCTTGGACATCGGTGAATCCCCAAGGTCTAGGACAGATTTGAGATGGGCCAGACTTTTGGTCAAATTTCATGGAGATTTACTGGTGAAAGTAATGATAGGGGAGGGAAATAGTATCTTTGCGGTACCGATATAGGCAGAAACAACGACTTTCTGTTTGTCCTGGGTGCCGGCGGGTGGCGGTAGAGACGGGTAAATCAATTTCAAGATTGGAGTCTAAGTCGAATAGGTGTTATCAAGCGCCACCAAAGTGAGGGAAAAGAGAACCAACTAAAGGTAAGGGTTCTGATCCTCTTGTTGGAAGACAACAGAGGTACATGGATACCCAGAAACTCGAAATTCAAATTTGGTCAAGGAAACAACGTCATTGGGGGTGGAGGTTGTTCGTACCTGGGCCAGCTGATGAGCTCAATAATAAAAACAGGTTTGGGCCACTTGACAATGATTATGGTTTTAAAGAGATGGGATGTTTAGCCTTAGTCGAAGGGCCAGGACCAAAGGAGACTTGTGAAACGGATGAGGAGGATAAAGATCAAACTCAAGGAAAAAAAATTACTGGGTCGTTTCCATCCATAATTCAAGATTCTAATGGGGAACAAGCTGCAGAAAGAGGGTTTCGTTCTTGTGAAGGGCAACATTCCACAAATTTGCAAGAGGAAGGTTGGGTTTCGGAGGAGTTCCAAGGCAGAGAAGATAGTGATTTCGACTGCGATTGGATGAGGGGTTTTACTCAGGGCAGGCGGGAAGATACGACGACTGGTTGTTTGATTGAGGATAAGCTTGAGGGGTCGACAACAACCGAAGATAAGCCTTCAACTAGAAATAGCGGGGGTATTGTCGAGGAGAATTTGTAGGGGTTTTCCTCGCCAATATGTCTGAACGCGAAGGCCATTAGGTACTCCTGAGGTTTTTCAGGCATCCCCAATTAATTGCGAACCTTTGTCCGTCATTGGACCAGAGTAGGGTAATGAAACTAAGCTAATGAGGTGTATAAAAGATAAGAAAAAGATCTCGATCTGGTTCAGACGAGGTTAAAAGGATTTGGTAAATCTCTGGGGGTTTCGTGCAAAGGGTGTGAAGAAAAAATTCTGGAGTTGTTGCTGGATATGGAGAAGGGCAGAAAGTCTTCGTTCAGGTAAATTGAAGTCTCGGATGAAGGGAAGCAGGGAATTAAGAAATCTGAGTTGTAGCCCGAACTTCGATCAAGTCGGGAGGGGGGAAATATGGGTTCAGATACTTCAAATCAGGTGTGATTATGGATTTAAGGATTATCTCTTGGAACATTAGGGGAGTTAATGATAAGTCCAAAATATGTGTGATTAAAGCAGCTATGCGGCGATGGAATCCTCATGTTATTTGCTTACAAGAGATGAAGTTGGAGAAAGTTGATAGTTTATTAGTCACGAGTGTAGGAGACAACAGATGGACCCATTGGGAGAATTTGAATGCGGTGGGGCAGCTGGAGGTATTTTAGTTATGTGGGACAGTTGATTGGTGAACAAAATGGGGTCTCTAATTGGCAATTACTTTGTTTCCTGTCATTTTGAAGGGATAAATAATGATTTTAATAGGATTTTAATAGGGGTTTATGGGCCATGCGTGGATTCTGTCCGTAGTGGGTTGTGGGATGAGTTGAAGGGTGTGGCTTCTAAATGGAAATTCCCTTGGTACATCGGGGAGATTTCAACGCCATCAAGTTTCCTCATGAGCGTACTGGGACTAGAGGTTATTCCCAATTTATGTCGGAATTTAATGATCTGATTAATGATTTGGAGCTTGTGGACTTACCTTTAGAAGGGGGTGATTTACTTGGTCAAGAAATAGTGAGATGTTGCGAGAATAGGCAGATTCGTGTTTGAGAATAGACAGATGCATTGTTTCTACGGGCTGGATTGAGCATTTTGGTGGGGTTGCGCAGTCTTGCCTTCCCAGGGTGATATCAGATCATATCCCTTTGCAGTTGGATTATGGTAGTAGAAGGGGACCCGTGCTTCAAATTCACGTGAAAATTAAAAAGGCTAAAAGATGAGCTGAAAGTGTGGAATATGACCATTTTTTGGGATGTTAAGGTGCGTTTGAATAATCTGTTAGAAGAAGTGAAAGTGTTGGATGAAAAAGAAGGTAATGGGGGGTTTTAGCGAGGAGGAAACTGGTAGAAGAATTTTAGCAAGATCAGAAGTGTAGAGACTCTTGTGCAGCGAGGAAATTAGTTGGAGACAAAAGGCTCGAATTTAGTGGTTACTAGAAGGGGACAATAATACTAGGTTTTTTCATCGGATGGCTAATGTTCATAACCAAGGCAACCTGATCCGTAAGGTGTTAATCAATGGTGAGTCTTTGGATGAAGAAACTGATATTAGAGAGAGGATAACAGGTTTCTATAAAGGGCTTTATTCGGCAGATAGGGATTGGTATTTAAAGTTTAAGGGATAGACTTAAAGTCGCTGAATTCAACAAATAAGGACTCATTTGAAATGCCTTTCTCAGAAGAAGAGGTGCATGCAACGGTTAGAGGCATGAGAGGGGACAAAGCTCCGGTCCCGGATGGATTTCCCATGGCTTTTTTTCAAAACTGTTGGATGATGATTAAGGATGAGCTGTTGGACGTATTCCACTATTTTCATGCCCACAAACGTTTTGAGAAGAGTATGATGCGACATTTATTGTGTTGATTCCAAAAAGAAAAGGAGTGGTGGATATTAGAGAAGTTCGACCCATTAGTTTGATTGGGGGTGTTTACAAGATCATTGCTAAAGTCTTTTCCATTCGGCTGAAAAGGGCGATTGGTAAGGTTATATCTGAATCCCAACATGCCTTTGTTGGGGGGGGGGGGTAGATTATAGATGCAGTGCTCATTGCTAATGAATTGTTGACTTGAGATCTCGTAGTGGGGATCCCAATTTGGTGGACTTATAAAAGGCCTACGATCACATTAACCGAGGTTTCTTGAACTATTTGTTGCTCAGAATGGGGTTTGGTGATCAATGGAGGGAATGGATTCTCTTCTGTATATCCTCGATAAAATTCTTGGTGATGGTGAATGGAGAGTCGGCAGGGTTCTTTGGTAGTTCGCGGGTTTACAGAGGGAGATCCGCTGTCGCATTTTCTGTTTATTATTGTAATGGAAGCTTTGAGCAATATCTTGGATGTTACGGTCTCTAGAGCCATGCTTCATGGTTTTAGTGCGGGGAGAGCAGGAGGCACGGTGATCAAGTGGGAGACTGTTTGTTTGAATTTGAGAAATGGAGGGCTTGGGGTTAAGAATCTTAAGGCTTTTAACACAGTTCTTATGGAGAAATGGATTTGGTGATACTTTGGTGAGAGTCTCTTTGGAAGAAGGTAGTGGTAGGAAATTTTGGGGATGACAGCCACAGGTGGTTCCCAAATGAGGTCCACTCTTTTTATGGTGTTGGAGTTTGGAAATGGCTTTAGGAAATGGTGGGAAGTGCTGAAGAGATTTATTTCCTTAGAAATCGGTAAAGGGGACTCGATCAAATTTTGGAGTGATAAGTGGTGTGGCGAGAGAGAGCTGCAGAGAGTTTTTCCTGATCAGTTGATAAAGAAGAGTTTGTCAGCTCAGTTATGCATTTCGTTGGTGATACTATGGTGTGAACTCCTTCATTTAGAAGGAATGTGCAAGACTAGGATGTAGACACTTTCGGGCAATTTTTTGAGTTGCAGAACAATCAAGAACATAAATGATGAAGATTATGTGGTTTAGGTATGAGAAAAGAGTAGGAAATTCTTTGTCAAGTCCTTCTACCATAGGCTGTTGACGGGGCATGACATTTTTCCTTGGGGGCAGTGTTTGGAAGACTAAAGCTCTTTCTAGGGTTGGTTTCTTTTTGTGGAAAGCCACAAATGAAGCCATTCTTATGAGAGACAGTTTGAGGAAGAGAAGGATGATCTATGTTAATATGTGTTTCATGTGCAAGAGGGAGGAAGAAAGTGTTAATCACCTTTTGTAACACTGTCCAATGGCCAAAGAAATTTGGAATTTCGTTCTCCATATCTTCAAGGTGGCCTGGGTGAACCCCCTATCTGTTAAAGAAATGTTGATGAGTTGGTCTTTCTACAAGTGTAAGAAGAAACCTTGTAATTTTTGGATGCATGCGCCAACTGCTGGACTATTGGAGAGAACGAAATTCTAGGGCGTTTGAGAATAGTAGAATACCGAGAGGAGCCGCAAGAAACTTAAAGAGAAAACAATTCAGCTTTTGTACTTTTGATGTACATCTCTTTTAAACCTTTAAAGTGTTTCTCATATTTTCAATGTGGGACAAAAGCTATCACTAATTATACATCTCTTTTTAACCTTTAAAAAGACGTTAGTTTGCTTGTTGGTGATATATTCTTCTTCCAATATTGGATTGCAATTGTTTGTAATTTTCATATGACCCACTGCCACTGGTTTTATGATGTTACAAACAACTCATATTTTTTTGACTTTATGACACTTCAAGTAACAGATTTAGGGTTGGTGACTATCGATGTTCAAAATTTATATTCTTTGGTATGTGGCGTGCATTTATATTGTACAGTACCTTAATAGACTTTCTTAAAGTTTAGGGACTAATGGTCTAATTTTCTCTTAAATATATTTTTTGGGATATTTTCTTAACTTTAAAGTTAATTATGAGAATTTTTTAATTATTTTTCTGATTATTGAAACAATTATTTATTAATTTTTATTACAAACATATCTTAAATATCAAATGGTTAACTAAATGATAGAATTATTAACTAAATCCAACTTTGTACCCAAAGAAAAAGACCAAAATAATCCTCATGTCATATACAATGTGTCATTTTTCATTAATATTATTAACTCTTATGGACGTGAGGGGGTAAAGTGGGATGAATAGCAAAATTGTGTATGAAAGTGAGACACGTAATTTACAGCTTAGGGTGCAACGTGAGATTTAACTAAATACTTCGGAGAGCGAATCGTATTTTGGCCCCATAAAAATTAGACCAAAAAAGCAAATATCCTATCAAAGCTTCTATCAAATCTCACTTTGGTTTTTAATAATTAATTTAATTCATAGGAGAAATATACACACACATATATGTATGTATGTATATATTATTATATTTACATATATATAAATATATAAATATTTATTATTTCTGGTGAAAAATATATATTAAAATTTCATAAATGACAATTTTCATATATATATATATATGAAAATATATATATATATCTGGTGAAATATATATATATATATATATATATATATATAGTTTTTTTCGTATATAAAAATAATAATTAAAATTAAACAAAAAAATAAAGACAAAACATTTCACAAAAATTATTAATAACATGTGTAAGGCACGTGTATCTAACTAGTTAAAAAAAAGGGCTAAGAAGTTGGGGCATTGCGATTTGATGTCAAACTTCTGATTTAAAGCATTAGATTTTACTACATCCGCTCCAGACAATAAGTCTACTATTTTATTTTCGATGTTATATTTAAAAATAATACTTATAATTTTCATAATCTTTCATTTTTTACCCTCCACTTGTGTTGTAGTAAATTTGTTGTGATTTAGTATTTTTGTAATTATGATAAACTCTAATAATAATAATAATAATAATAATATATCTTTCGAATTTAATCATTAGAGTTTTCAAACGTGAATTTGATAGAATGGAAGGAGTATTAAACTTTTTACTAATGTCCTGTTATCATCCTCTACCCGCTCTAATATCTTAAAGCAATAATACAATGGCCCAAAACTAAAGAAATGTAATTACCACCAATAGTAAAGGGTTATTAGGGTAAGTTTAATGGTGGTACTTGCTTATATATATCAAAATAAATTTTGATACCTATTGATTATTATTCATGAGTATTAAATAATTATCTCTAATCATAGGCATCAAAATTTGATATAATAATAATTTTGAAAAAAATTATACCCAATACATTTCATAATATAAAAACAAAATTAAAATATTAATATACAATAATTTACCAACATATATTATGGTATAAATATATAGTCAAAATAAAGGGTATTAAAATTAGATGTGGTATTAGAGGAGGTATCAAATTTGATACCTTCTCTAGTACGACATCTAATTTTGATATATTTTATTTTAATCATTGAAAAACCTAATAATCTTACATAAGTATCAAAGTTTAGATTTGACACATATCATTAAACTTGCCCTTATTGGGAGAACTTATTATTTCCAAAAAACTTTTCATCCTTTTCCCTCATACTAGTTGGGCATTTTAAAAGTCAACGAGGGCACAAGATATACTCTTCGTCTAGACAAATTGTTTATCTTGTTATTTTGAGATATTTTATTTTAAAATTTTAATTTACAAAATCATGCTTATAATTTCTATAAAATTTCTTATTTATCCTTATTTGTGTCGTACACACATTACTTATACTTCACTTTTTTTTTTTTGTAAATATGACCAACTCAAATGACATTAATATATTCTCTTAATAATTAGACTTTTTAAACGAGGATTCTTTGCCCAAAATGAAAGGAGTATTTTATTCATTTGACGTTATATTTATAGTTGCATTTAACTTATCTTAGGTAATAAAATTTCAATCATTAGAAATTTAGAATTCGCTTCCTTCTGGCTTGAGAGACTTGTAACGCCAGATGTCAGCCATTGTGTGTCTCTTGAATACTTACCAAAAGGCTTAGGAACACAACCTTCAAGTACTGTTAGGGTCAAAGTTGGAAACTTTATTGGATTTGTGCCAGAACCCAGAAATGGTCGATGGATGGTTCATAGAGCGATGCCATCTTTGAGAGTATTGAATGTAATTTGCTTAATGACAAACGGTCTATTATTCTATTTTAAATTGTTTTATTTAAAAATTTTATTTTAAAAAATTTAGGTATATAAAAATGCCATTTTATTATTAATGTGTTACTAAAATTGTTATTTTTTAAAAAAATAATTGACTTTCAAACGAAAACTCTTTGTTCGAAATGGAAAGTGTATTTATTTATGGGTATTTGTTTAAAAAGTATTAAGAGCATCGACAACAATAACTCTTAATATTACTCTCTCAATACTTTATTTTCTGTTTCAGCTACACTTTTTTAATTCTCTAAAAAATAATTCACTCCAATAAGCACTCTTTATACAACTCTTTAAATACCTAAATTTTTTTCAATCTCAACTAACAAACCTAACTATCAATATATTTTCTCTCATTGTTATTTCTATTTTTCCAAACACCGTCAACATGAGATATTTTATATTATATGAAAAAAACATTATATTTTTAATTATATCAATTCTTTTTATCTAAAAATATGTGCCAATCAAATAGGCTATTTATGTTAAACCTACTTTTTTCATTATTTTGTGTTTGTATCACGTTTTTTTCCCATCTCTCCATGTTTGTTTTGTGATTTTCTCAATGAAAGAGTCTATTTAAAAGAAAACCAAAACCAAAATTTGTGTTTGGCATAAAAAAATATAGAAGAAATGATAAGCCTAGAAACTGGAAAATGCTTTCCTCAACAATGTTGATAAGAAAGTAAATAAAAAATGTGATATACAATATAAAATATCTTAAACTACATCCTCTTTCGATCAAAATTTAGTACTCCTAGTAAAAATGAAGCATCATGTTAAGTCATTTACAATGAAAACAAGCAGTTATGTCATCTTAGATAATCTGATCCTTCTTTCTCCTCCACCCCTTCCTCTTTCTTGGCTTTAGTTGCAGTTAGAGATCTACAAATTCTGCAACAACACTACTACCACCAAATGGAACTGATGCGTGATGTCAACTTCTATTGCCTTGCTGTTGTCATGTCACTTCCCTCAAGTTGATATAGAAGTAGCTCAATCCTATCAACACCACCTTGAGTTGAAATAGAAGAGCAGTCATTTTCCATAAACAACAGATAATAACAATACTTCCAACAACAAAAAATTCCAAGGTCCAACACTTACTGGCTGTAATCATGACGCAGAAATTGCTTTATAACCTTCTTTCTAGAGAATATTTGCAATTGGAGATACACCGAGCTTCACAATCCTACCATCCTCCTAAGAGAAAATAGGTATTTAGTAATGAAAAGGCAAAGAAGATGCATCAAGTTTTTAACAAGTGCTTTTAGATGTACTAGCGAAATCACATGGTTCAATTTTTGAACCTTAACATGATGCATATTCATGTGTTAATGCAAACTAAGACAGGCCAATAGTTAACAACTTTATGCCGGTTAAAGAATTATTGCAAAAGTCCAAGACAAAGATAAAGGAGCAGAAAACTGTCTAGGATCAGATCAACTCCAAGTTTGGGTCTTAACTTGCCTCATTTACAAAACTACTTAAAAGGGAGGAGATATCACATTATGCTAATGGAAGAATAAAATTCTAATCCAGTTATAACAAATGCAGAAAAGGGGAGTCAGGACTCAAGAGGTTCAATAAAATTGTTCGCATAATGTTTTTGCTCAAAAACATCTACTTATATAAAGATTGTACATAAAGTAAAAGGTTAAAATGCAGTACATGTATCATTTCCATTAACGTGATCAATGGAGAGTGAACCAAAAACGGATGCTTCCAAATCTGGCATCCACATATTAGAAAATGGAATAACCTTTATAGCAAAGATACCTTACCAACTAATAGAGGCTAAAATTGGGAATTTAATAACACCAAATGAAGCCATGTAAACCATACCATAGCAGTAGTTTCAGGCAGTCTCCATAGCAAGCCCATTATTTTTTTAGAGAAGTGTGATGCTAGACTTAGTAATGCATCTCGTGTGTTACAGAGTTCTAAGAAGTGCAAGAACAATAATTATGGAGCAAATGAATACTCGTTTCGACAGAGGGAGTAATTTCCTTTCTCATTAACCGAAGTGCAGTTTCAAGTTCAACATATTATAAGTAACCAAAACCAACATATATGTGAGAAAATTTGGTGCTCCGGATTGTTTCTGTCATTGGTATTTATGGAGGTTCCTATAAGAGTCAAGTATATATACTGTCATACCTGAACATCGACCAGTCCACGAGTATGGGTTCAACACAAAAGATGGTAAACCCCCATTGTTAGCTGTAAAATCAAAACTTAATGTTCCTACAAAAGTAAAAAATTGAAGAACTTTGTTTTCTTACCATGTCTCAAATTTTTCTTCTACTCGAACACACTATCAAACCACCAATTTGGTTGAAGTATGAATAAAAAATATGAATTCAAATCCTTGTGGCTCTAAGGGGGTAGGGAAGGCATCAAAGCATAAATGAAATCCTACATAAATAATACAAAAACTTACTTAAACCGTAAAACTAATTAACAAAAATAAATCATAGAAGGTGTGAGTATCATCAAAGAGGTAAAGTTCAATATATAGCTAGACTAGCATATTCCAACCATCAAAAACCAATGTCAATTCTTAACCTACAATCAAGTGCTTTTTCTGGTAATTTTTCCAAGCATTACATAACTCAAAAAACAACCAAAATTAGCGTGATTTAATGAACCATGCATGTCCATTTCAGCTATTAACTTTCTCAACAAATGCCAATCAAATACTCAATTTGTAGCACAAAACAAATGATTCAGACACACACACACACAAATATGATTTTTTGTTGGTGGAATTGCTCAAGCGAAAATCAGTAAGTCGAATACTATATAGTTCCAAAGCCAGAGATCTCTTTTAAAATTGGCAATTTGCTTCATTACAGTCGAGTCTTAAGCACAAAACCAATTCAATTTCACTAAAAAAAATCTTGAGAACCAGTAACAGTAGCACTTCATAAACACTCAAATAATTCCCCACAATCACGTTGAAAGAGACTACAAATAATCGCACAAATCTCTCGTTCACAAAACCCTAGAAAGGTATGAAATTGAGAATTGAAATTAAGGTTACATTTGTTTCACGAAAAATGGCTTCTGGAAAACGTTTTCTTCATTTTCTAGTGTTTGTTACCTTAGGAAAATGTAGTCAACGTAAAAACTTTTTCGAGTCAACAGAAAATGAAGCATTCTTTTCCAGAAAATAACTTAAGGATTTATTTTCCATAAATAATTTTCCGAATGTTCGAGTACACTTCTGTGTCCTTCCATAATTACACATATTTACATACACACAATATTTCATTCAACAAATAAATTGTTTAGAAATAAAAATGGAGTTTGTGCACATTATTTATAAATTATAATTTTAATAAATACTCACTACGTCCTAAAATTAGTGTCCACTATATTATTTAAGGACGTTTCAAATATTATTCATTTTATTTTTTTAAACATTTTTTTTTCATATCAATTATTAATTATTTTATTTGTATTTGTGAGATTGAAAAAAGATGGACTTTATTGATTTGACACCATTAATGATAAGTAAATGATGTTTAAAAGAAAATTACTTAAAAATCAACACTATTTTATATTCAAGATGTGTATTAATATTAGAATATAATTTTTGTATTTATTTATATATTATTTTCCGTAACATTTTCCGTACGTTTGCCAAACACTCGAAAATGTTTTCCAATATATTTTGAAAAGATTTACCAAACATCTGAAAATGAAACCTTTTCATTTTCCAGAAATTATTTTCCGGAAATCATTTTCTAGAAATCATTTTCCGTTAAACAAACGGAGCCTAACTAAAAATCGTGGAATGAATAGCAATCTCGGCGCCTGTTGTGCCCTGTGAAAAGGAGGAGAATGGAGAAGAATACCAGTAGGGGAGAGAGAAGATCGACGAAGGTTGCGCGCCACCGAAAGAGAGAGAGAATGTGGGAAGACGGGTTCCTGTTCAAGGTAAATCACTCTTCTAATTTGAAGAGTTTATCTGGCCTTAGAGATAAAGAGCTCTTGTAGCTGCCATTGTCGAGCTCTTGTAACATACTCCCCCTTCCACCATATGAGTCCACGTTTAAAAAGTTTAATTATTAAAATGGTATATTAATATTATTGGAGTTACTCATAATTAGAAAAAATATTTAAGCATAAATAATGTGTTTATAACACAAGTGAATGATAAATATGAAATTTTATATACTTTGTTCTGAGTAAAGACTCCCCGTTTGAAAGTCAATTTTTTTAAATAATGACATTTTTGGTTGCCTATTAGTAATAAAATAATATTTTTATGTCTTAATTTTAAAAAATGAACTCTTTAAGTGAAACATTTAAAAATAAAATAATAAATTCTTTATCTGAAATGAAAAAGTATATTATAAATATATTTTTTTTAAAAAGCGAACTATTAAAATAAAATATTTTAAAATAGTACGAAGAAGTTTTTGTGTGGCACGGTGGGTGGGGAGTATATCTTTTCTCGTATAAAATTCACGACTCGAGACTTATACCTCCACTTGGACCTGGTCCATCCGTTCATCAGTTGAATTGCAATACTCTATTACCTTCTTTTTTTAATAGCCATTTATTTCTAACGTTTAGACTTGTTCCATCTCATCATCTAGGAGCCTCTAATAGTTGACCACTCCTCTTATCACTATTTCAACTAATTAAAGGTTTTATTAAACGCCTAGAAGGGTTTGGGGTAGAGAAGATAAAAAGCAAAAACTACAAAATTTCCTTTCATTTTCACTTTAGAGTAGGTTCGGTTTGACCGTTTATCAGATTTTAATTCGTAAGATAAAGTTTCACTCACTTATAACACAATCCATCAACACAAAATAAGTCGGATAAAGAGAATCTATTTTATAAATATTATCCGTAAAATCATCTTACCTAAATATTTACGTTCACTTTTATGCCCGCCTATTAACAATGTTGATCCGTGTGGCCCCGAAGTTTCGAGAGCAAAAAAATGGGGCCTTTATAAAAAACGAAATCATTTAAAGTATTGAGAAAAAAGAAAAATAAAAAAGCTTATAACAAGAATTGAACCCAAAATCTCTCATAATCTACTAAGTATGTTAACTATTAGATCATCTATTCTACACTAAATTAATTAACACGTTATAACTTATATACAGTTCACAGATTAAAAAAGTAATAGACTAAAATAAGAGAAAACATAGGATTTGAACCTATGACCTCTACCTTAAATCATATGCATCTTAATCACCGGGTGAAACCAATCAATTATAAATCTTTTTGACACTATAATATATATACTAAATATAAGATAAGCTCCAAACATTTGGACCCTAAAAGTTGGGAGCTCATAACGATAGTCCCTCTTGCCACACCCCTGGGTCGGCCCTGTGTTGATCCAAAAGTGACTACTAATGCTTTGTAGTTCAACATTCACATTCAAATTACTTTACATATTGAAGTAACTATGTTTTATCTGAATCGTTAATTTGACCTGATTAACCCCAGGTAAAACTTCTCTCCAACTCAAACTCCAGAAAAGGAAGGAAAGAGAAAACGTCTAATCTATGTTGCGATTCCCGTTGCCATATTCATAACTCATTTTTTAATTTTTTTTTTAAAGAAAGTGAGAGCACTGTTTTTCTAAGGCATGAACCAATAGGAGCATTTAAAAGTCAGCCAAGCTCTCAATCTCATCTATGGTGGCCATTATACCCAGTCAAAAGTCAATACAATGACCAAAGCATATCCTTATTTCCTTCATTGTGACTTTTCTCGGTGGCCACACACGCATGCAACACCTATAAATATGTATCTCAACCTCCCACCTAAACACCACACACATTCCGATCATACACATACCATCTTTACCAAACACACTAGCAAAATGATACCCACCTCTATGATCCGAAAGAATTTCTTAACAATCATTGTGATTGGAGTACTTGTAGCCGCAGCCATGCCGGCACGGGTTGCCGGTCAGAACTGCGGTTGCACCTCAGACCTATGTTGTAGCCAGTACGGCTATTGTGGGACCGGAAATGACTATTGCGGTGCGGGGTGCCAGGGAGGCCCTTGCTTCGCACCCCCTACTCCTAATGATGTTTCAGTCCCAGATATCGTGACTGATGCCTTTTTTAACGGGATTGTGGACCAATCCGACGCTAGTTGTGCAGGGAGAGGCTTCTTCACAAGATCCGCCTTTCTTCAAGCTCTCAATTCCTACTCTCAATTTGGTAGAGTTGGTTCTACCGAAGATTCTAGGCGGGAGATTGCTGCTTTCTTTGCACATGTTACTCATGAAACTGGGCGTAAGTAAAATGTCCATTAGCTAGTAAATATATTACTCCCCTCCATCTCAAAATGAGTGTTCGTTTTGTTGGAGTTTTTATATTAGTTCACGCTATATTGGATTTTAATTGAATTGCTTGTGTAATTTGTTACAGATTTCTGCTATATAGAAGAGATAAATGGAGCCTCAAGGGATTACTGTGATGAGACAAATACGCAGTACCCATGCGTGGCCAACAAGGCTTACTATGGACGAGGTCCAATTCAGCTCTCATGGAACTTCAATTATGGGCCAGCTGGAAACAGTATAGGGTTCGACGGACTTAACAATCCAGAAATTGTGGCAACAGACCCAGTGATCTCGTTCAGGACAGCCCTGTGGTACTGGATGAATAGGGTTCATTCCATCATAACTTCTGGCCAGGGATTCGGCGAAACTATTCGTGCCATCAATGGACAACTTGAATGTGATGGTGCTAACACTGCCACTGTGAATTCTCGAGTTGAGTACTATACGGAATACTGCAACCAACTTGGGGTTCCCCCTGGTGATAACCTTAGATGCTAGGCTAGGCATATACAGCATACTTTTATTCTGTTTTCAAACTTATAGCATTGAATTAACTAGAATGGAATAAGCAGCAATTATATAGCTGCCTGTTTTGCAGACTTGCAGATAGGATAATTAGTTATGTCACTATATGTAAATTGATATTGAAATATAGTGTTTGTTTGTTTTCATTACACAAAACTGAATGGTATTTCAAGTCAAACCTTGAGCTTATTTATATGTATTAGGCCATTGCTATTAATTTGCTAGTTGATCCTAATTCCTTAGTGTTATGTTTTTATACCACATACCAATTACTAAACAAAACAGGAGCAACACATTTCATACCCAATACTCTAGTTCAGATTGCTCAAATATAACAGGAATTAATAGCAACAAGTCCCAACTTTCAGTCACTCAAATAATCTGTTCACAAACCAACTGATTACCCAAATTAGTCGACAATTGATATCAAGGGCTACTGGACAGAACAATCAAGAATGACTTGCAATACCAAATGTTAGAACAGAAATGAAGAATGAAAGAACAACGTAAGCAATGAAAACAAAGTAACCACAAGAGTATCCTTGGCCGAAGCCTCACTCGATCTGTCTAGGGCTTATGGATGCCTAGGCTCAGATGCCTACTAACAATGCTATACACAAAGTATAGCACAGTCCAAACACCAAGTTCACAGACCGAATTCCAAGGATTTCAAGCAACGGAACTGCCTAGCCCTCTAACAAGGGAACCCAACCCGAAATTCCCTTCTCACATAACTCTCTATCGCAGTAGCTCGGTACTCACACACACACAAAGTGTTTCCCTTCACAGAAAAGAAGAGACGAAGAAGAGAGCAAGAGAGAGTGATAGACAATCAATGGTTGTTGTACCTCATAAAGGGGGGCAGAGGGAATATATATAGCTACCAACAACGAAGGAGTCGCAAGAATCACAAGCGCCGCCGATGATGAAGGAATCAACAAGGCCTAGAAGAGAGAGAGGAAATCGTATCCAAAGAAAGAGGGAATAACCAAATAAGGGCTCAGCAAATGAGACCCCTATTTCCACAACGCAAGTCAGCCGAGAAGTGAGAAGGGGAGGTGGCCTTGGGCCTTGGGTTGCTGGGCTTGGATAAAAAGCAAGCTTCCCATTTATCAAATGGGCCTCGCCATTACTTACAATCTCCACCTTGGAACAAGTATCAGGTTAATCATGTAGAACTCAAGGACTTAGTGGGGTACATCATAGCCTATCTCGAACTTGTTCCAACACTAAGTAGGAAACAAGAACTAGAGGAAAATAAAACAAACACAAAGTAAGCACAGAAGCGACCAAATCTAACTCATTCTAACAAAAAGTAAGAACAAGAGAGACCACGACAAACACCAAGTATGTCGTGGATTTTACGGGTAACAATAAGGCAATGCATCAATCACACGAATCAAATTTCAGAAATTTAAAACAAGATTGAAATTTTGTTACCACCAAATTTTTTACCTCCCAATCAAATTAAGCAACTAAAGCAAACTTAATTATCACCCCTTGTTTTCGAGAAAACCCTTTTTCAATCAACCTACCTTTAAGACTATCAAATTCAGCCACACTATAAGGCTTCTATTGGCCTTGTAAGGTTTTCAAATGTAGAAAATGAGCAATAAACTTTGGATTCTTCTGTTTCCTTTTGATAAGCTAAACTCCATGAAGCTAAGTATGGATAAACGGGATATGGATTGTTGTATGTAGATGACATTGTTCAAAAGGGATTGTGATTTGTGATCAATCTCTATTACTTTTTACTTTTTCACCCAATTTTAGTTCAAAAATACATCTTGCATGCACCATGTGCTCAAGCAAGATACACTTGATAGTACCATCGAGTCCATTTTAGAATATTCATGCTTAGTAGTTAGTAGGCTAAATAAACTTGTAAACATCAAATCCGGAGTGTGTGTGGACATCTATAAATCATTGAAGAAATGGTATCCAATAAATTTTACTGTTACACCGCTTTGAAAGAAAAAATATGTGAAAAATACAACCTTTTGGACTTGGCAAAACATTTAAACAAATGCAAGGTCGTAACTCGTAACAAGACTAATATGGCTTGCCAGTGATCATCTAATTTAATAGAAATCTTGTTTTATAGAGTTATTTGTTTAATGTATTAAGAATACAACAAAAGTGGCTGTAGTTTAGTGGTAAGAATTCCACGTTGTGGCCGTGGAGACCTGGGCTCGAATCCCAGCAGCCACAAGATATCAATTGTTTTTGTCCAACAATTTTGTAATATCTTCACAGGTGGCACTAGATTAGCAAAAACAGAAGATGCGCTATTTCCTATTGGCAAGATTTTATGAATATTTTTTATAAAACAGATATTTATTACCCAACCTACCCATAGCTCCGTCTTACAAAATAAGATCCGTAAAATCGTCTTATATAAAACTTACTTTTTCATATTTATGCATTAAGGAGAAAAACTTGTTTAAAATTAACTATTTTAAGATTTTTATTTTATCAGACAATATAATTATTTTGAAGATCAAAAAATAATATGTCGTCAATGTAATACCTTTGATTTTATGAGTTAAAACACTTTTCTTAAATCAATTCTATACTATTATTAAGACAAATTTAATTTGTCCCTCCCATTATCCACGTGGTAGCTTCATGTTAATTTTTTTCTCGCCTAATAGTCTAATACACTTATATGTATCATTCTAATGCACATTTTTTAAATCTTGTTTATACAAAAATTTCTAATGTGCATCTTTCAATTACCCTTTTTGTTTAAATAGAGGTATCCCTGCAGACATAAGAATTTTAATTATTTTCTTTTCTACGCATTGTAAAATAAATAAAGAAATATAATTCATAACCATTATTCATGTGCATCGCAAAGGGTATCACTAATTAAAATTAATATAAGAAGGATAAATTTGGATAATTTACATTCAATTAAAAGGTTGGTCTATCATTTACAACTGTTTGAGTATAATTAAGAATGAAATAAAGG
>JABEVN020000155.1:0-76145 GCA_013146195.2 Codonopsis lanceolata | reverse complement strand
GTGACTTCTAGCGAGTTTCATGTTTGCGTGCTGGGTGCCTGAGTTTTGTGGTAAAATATAGTTTGTTGTTTGTCAAGGTAATAGACCTTGTTGCTTGACTTAATTTATTGATTATGTGCATTAGTTGTAGGAACACCTACGATGCATTTACATTGTAATATCTTAGCTCTCATCATAATTGTTATCTCTGCTCATTCATTTCCTTAGCATAGGAGACTATTAAAGGATGCTTAAAACCTTTTTATCATGAACCTTCGCATCCTTGCAACGAAAGCTTTTGAATATCAATTTAGCGGGTACCTAAATTGGTGATCAAAAGTGGTGGATTTGGACTAGGATTGGTATGAATTGTGGTAGAAAGTGACTATACCACGTTACCAAAGGAATGGACATAAATGGAAAAGGTTTCAAAACATTTCATTATTGTGCTCTTATGTGTTTTACCCATGGAGATCGCGAGTATTACTAGCATGGCTTGGAATGTCGGCTTGATTGTCTCGATTTGGTTGAGAATTGCTCTATAGGCAATTATTACTCCTTGTGACTTAAGATTACATTATGCCATTTTATAATTAGTTGAATGTTATTATGTGCTTGAACTTGTTTCATGTTAAGCGTTGGGGTTTGTGTTTGGTTAGTTGTTAAGTTATATTGTTTTTCGCGACTCGAAATGAGTCATATTATTTTCAATCTAAAAGAGTTTTATGTTGTTGTGCCTATTGAGAGGTTTTGAAACTTTGAGTTTGGATCACGGTAGTTTGATCCTCATATACTTAGTTTGGTTATTGTGATGGTAGACTCGGGCGAGTCTAGGTTTATGGTTTTGAGCATGAGTGTTTACACCGGGATTGTGAGAGACACGTAGTGGTGTGCAGGTATTCCATGTCAAGGTGATGACTGGCATTGATTTGAGATACGATTTAAATTCGGACGAATTCTTTTTAAGGGAGAGGATGTAAGATCCGATTCGGTTAGCGTAATTGCGTGCAATGCTCGCATTTCTTCCTGGTTGATTGCTCGTTTGACTCGTGATGAGAGTCTAGATGTGTATGAGACACATTAAGACTAAAACACTTTTAAGAAATGTCATATAGTTGTTGACTTGCTAAAGTCAAAGGTCGTATTTAGGCGATAGTCGAAATGCGGCAGCGATTGAGGAGTTTATGCGGGTTTTGTGTTTCTGACCTCGATTTGGTCCCAGATCTTTACATGATGATTAAATAACATGTTTAGATGTGTTAGACTTCTAATTGGATGTATTCCATAAGTCTCGTGAAGTTTTGGCGCCTCGAAATAGCAATTCTCCTTATCGCGTAGTTTGAGATTGAGCCGGGCGAGCGTCTCGTCTTTAGGAGCTTATTTCTCCTATCGTTGTTTATCATTTGAGAGGCATTCAGGCCTATTTTGTAGCCCTTATAGGTGTTTACAATCATGGGTTATTACCGTCGATTTGTGATTTCATTCGACGTTTCGATAGTAAGTTGTTACGTCTTGCGCCGGTTTTGCCCGGGTTGTTTCGTGTTGTTTTGGGAGTCTAGACCTACTTTAAAATTGGTTTGAGACTTGGATGGATTAGTTTAATGTTTGAGGACTTTAAGGGTTCAATTTTGAGCCATTTCAAGCTTTAAGGCTCGAGGATGCATCTTGAAACGGAACGACCAGAAACCAAGCAAGGAATCAACAAGGGGTTTTTTGTGAATAGTGTGATGCTGATCGCATCACCCTCCTAGGATGCGACCGCATGAGGAGGTCTGGGCAGACTTACGGGATTTTTCAATCTGTTTTTTGAATTGTCTAATTTCTACCCACTTAAACCCATTCTAAACCTAACCTAAACCCACCTACTTAACCTAAAACATGTCTAAACATTATTAGAGGTTTTAGAGGTGGATTAGTGAGTTGATTAAGAGAGTTAATCCTCCTATTTAAACCCAAAATAGATTGCTCTCTCATTTGTTCAGACCACTGAACCGACTTCTTCCTCCCATTTTACGCCTACACTCCTCAAAAACGTGAGAGAGCTTGGGAGAGGCAATTTCTAGGGTTCTTGAGTGCCCAACCTTGGAGGCCATAGCTTGGGACCTTCATTTCTCAAGCTACACCATAGTTTTGAAGAGGGATTGAGAGGAACAACACCCACCAATTGGAATTTCGGGATTGTGACTTGTAGGGGCTGAATCAAGGTAAGTTTCTACCTCCTTCCTCTTCTTTTGGGCTCCATTGACCCTAGGGAAACAATCATTTGTGCTATGTGAGGTCAATGGAAGCCATTGTTAGGGTTTGTAGAAGATGCCATGAACCCTAGGTTTCTAATTGATGATAGAGCTTGTTGGACCTATGTGAGACCTTGATGTATATGAAATTCAAGTGTTTAATGGTCTATTGAACTTGGTTATGTTGATTATCCATGAGTTTTGATGTTGATTTGGTTGAGATACTTGGAGGGTGTTTTGCCCAAATTTGGTTTAGCTTGCAAAATTATTGATGTGAGCTTGATTACTATGTTTTATATGCTTATTAGAGTATATTAAACCATGTTGTATGATTTAATCATGAATTGGGAATTATGATTGGTAAGGTGAGCTAAATGAAATTGTGCTCAAAATGATGAATTTATTCTATGTTGTATTAGTGATGGTTTTGTCGGGTTTATGTGAGTTAAACGAACCGGGATGATGGCTATTGTTGATAGTTATGAATATAAGGGAATTGAGACCCATGGCCTCTATGCCCTTAAATTTTAGAAAAGGGTAGATTGGACTCGGAGTCATTGTAAATTCGATTAAGTGCTAATTGAACTTGGGTTGAAATCCTCACGATAATTGGATTTCGTTTGGTTAAGGGAATGAAGAACATAACTTCCAAACTTTAATGATTAGTGATTGAGATGTGTTTTGTGGATTTTTAGTCTTGGGAATTAAGCCTGAGTGACTATTGAGATTGGTTATAAACCTTAAGAAATTATTACGGTGTGAATTTATAGAACACATAAAGAATGAAATGTGTTAGTAAGACTCACGGAGTATTCGTAATAAGGCCAATAAAATGATAAGAGCCTTGGGTTGAAACCCTACAATGTTTGGGTTTGCTTGGGTTGTGTTTGTGCACAGGGTTTTGGTTGTGTCCTATGGCGACACTTATGTTTTGGAGACCTGACTAGAATACATTTTAAGCATGCTTGTTAGAGCATGGGACAATAGAGACCCACATAAGGTCATGAGATTATTTAAGAGAAGATTAAGAGAGAATCCTCTTCTCAAGGATTTTTGTTGCGTGTATATGAAAACAATTGTGAGAAGTGACTACGGAGTAGTCATGATGTTTTAAGTATGGTGTTGGTGTTATCGATCATGTATGACGATTAGGACTATGATTGAGTCCGGTGTACTTAAAATAAAGACTAAAATAATAAGTCTTGAATTGTGGATATTTTGAGACTAGCGTAGTAGTCTTGGTTTGGTTTGAGTTGAGGATTATGGAAGACCTCACATTATATTTTATTAAGCTTGTAAGCTATACTTGAATGGGTTAGTGACTTGAGGGATAATGAATACCTCAATAAAGTAGTTCTTGAACTAAACTTGTATGTTAGTTGAACATAATGGTTATATGCAAATATATGCATTGTTCATGATGTTTGGTAGAGCATTATGTCCTACTTGATTTTATGCAATTATATGCATGGTTTATGAGATTTATAGAGAGCATTATGTCCTACGTGGTTATATGCAAATATGTGCATGGATTATGGGATTTTGTGGAGCATTATGCCCTATGCCCTTGTTTATGTGCAATTATGTGCATGGTTTAGGAGTTGTTGTAGAGAGCATTATGTCCTACATGATTTAAAGAGCCCCGATAATAATGAATTTGGTCTCATTGGTTTAGACAAGTAAATATCTACTTGAACGATTGGTTTAAAGTCCAAATGCCGGGTTTTGGTTGTTGTGTCAAGAATGGGACGATTCATAGCCTTTGGGAACAATCGCTATGAATCGTTGCATTGGGTCCTTTTTTCTCCTCACTATTTGGCCAATAGTGGGATGTGATCTCGAGTTATGCCATCTAGCTAGACATCGAGCTCTCATTTCTCATCCGAGAGGCTGGATGAATGTAACGAGTACTCATTAAAGGAAATTGATGAGTTGTGATTATTGGGGACGGAACCAGGGTATGATTGATTGATCCGGAATTGAGCCCGGATCTTGGTTTGAGATTTGACCTCATGGTAAGTTGATTGGGTTTTAAACCGGATTTAATGGTAACGGTTCGATGACAAGCATCGTTACACATGTTTATTTATGAGCATTTATATGAAAAATAATATGCTACATGATTTATGTGAGTTTATGTGCTTTAAAAAGTAAGTACATGTTTCATGATGGTATACTAGCATGATACCATGATTTTATATGATTAGCATTTATGCCATGCCATGTCATAATATGCCATATGTTGCATTTAGAAACTTAATGGGTCATTATGACTCACTCCGTGTGATTGTTTTCCCTAGTGTGTGCGGTGATTCGTTAGTACAGCGCAATGGATAACGACTTTTAGCGAGGTGGTCTTCCAAGTCAAAAGCTTGGAGTTATTTATTATATTGTCAGTATTTTTGTGAGGCTCGAATGTAAAGTTATGTAAACTTTACTTGGGTAGATGTAGTGTTATATTATGGTTGTGTATTTGGGAGCTCGGTTGTATTGCCGAGCATTTGTACCCTTAGTATTTATTTCCTTTGTTGTTTCGAGCATGTGTGGCTCGTTTATTCTAGTTGTGGTATATTGTTGTTCCTACCTCCGATAGTTTTAGTCGTGAGGTTTGGTTGGTGGTTTAGCATCGGTTATATGGTTATAGTAAATTGTTCCTCCGGCATGTTATAGCCGTTGAGTGTCGTTTATCAGGTTGGGATTCATGCATTTGCGCCTTGGTTGCCGATGGTTTGTTGTGCGTGTCTAATGTTGCAGTCATGCGTCGAATTTTGGGCCGAGAGATTTACTATCTCTTTGGTTGTTCTCATTCAGGAGCTTGATAGCTCGGGTCCCATTATGGTTTTGCTTCCGCAGGTTTTAGGTTTTGATTTTCTTGTATTGCCGTTATGGCTTTACCTTCCTGTTTTGTGCTTGTCGGCTCGTCTTTTGACTCGCACCATTATGCTTAGCAGGTGCTTGTCTGTCTCTTAGTTTGTCCTGATGGCACGACCTTGGGATCTCGTATTGAGATCCGGGTCGGGTCGTCACACTTTTACTCCCTCCGTCCCTAAATTATCGTCCTCCTTTCCTTTTTCGTCCGTCCCAAAATAATTGTCCACTTTGAAACTTACCTTTTTAGAACATCACTTTTACCACTTTACCCATACTTTTTCACCCTACTTTAATTATGGGCCACATACACATGGGCTTTGTAGGAAACTACACATTAAACCAATATTAATAATCGATCAAATCTCTTAAGCCGGTCAAGCCGGACAATAAATTAGGGACTGAGGGAGTATTAAACAAGTTCATTTGTCTTCGCTGATTGAAACTTTGTCTTTAACCTTTCGAGCATTTATATTATCTATAATCTAGTCTCAAGTTCTGAACATTAAGCTCGATAATGATCTGGGTAAATTACTTTTTTCAACGTTTTATGAAGTCATATGTTGGACGGCAGGAAACACATAAGGTAATTACGTTTTACCCAGGGAGGTCTTTCAAAATGATTGCGAGCAGCCATTTGAAATTGAAGGACTTGAATTCCCCTTTTAGTGTCACACTCTGGATGAACGTATTTCAAAATCTGGACTACAGAAAGTCCCTTGCTCTATGAAATATACAATATGTATAACTAGGAATCTTAAGAACTAAGAAATACCTCTTACAACGAAAGCATGTGCCTAACAGGTCTAATACTGCAACACCTTTCCAGATATACATTTGAATTGGCTCCTGATTAGTCTTTAGCATTCCTTTATAAGATCAAGATAAGAAAATTATGATTCGTGCTACCAGTCAATAGTTTCCACCAGTTATCAAAACAATCTTTGTTTTAATCTTTTATTAAACATGTTCATTTGTCTTCTGCATTGAAACTTTGTCTTTAACCTTTCTAAGCATTTATATTTTCTATAATCTAGTCTCAAGTTCTGAACATTAAGCTCGATAATGATCTTTGTGAGAACCCAAACCCCATTTCATGTTTGTCATCATTATGACATGTTTATAATATGTCTTTACATATTTGAGACTTCATTTCATTCATATCGAGTTGGCATTGAATTGGTTAAGATCATATCAGAGTATTGGTCTTCCATGGGTTGCATGCCTTGTTGTTGTTGTTTCGGGTGTTCGTATTAACGTGTTAGCACCTTAACAAGTTTCATGAGAGTCTTAATACCTTGCATACAAGATTTACAATGTTCATCTTAGTTGTTTCATGCTTGGTTGGGAGTTTAGAAGCTTCGTTGCTTCGTTTGTGTTTTGGGTTGTACATCATTGCTTGTATTGCCTTCATTTCGTCTCGAGAGAAGTTCGGTTGAGTTCTAGGACTTGAATACAAGCCATAACCATGATTTAACAAGCCTAATATATGTTCATTCTATCCTAGATTGAGTTGGGATTGATTCGGGTTTGATTCGTTGGCCAATTGTCGAGTGGTTCCAGCCATGTTTTAGCTTGATTCGAATGTGTTTCGGGTGTGTTTCCGACTTGTTTTGGGCTTGGTAACACCTTAGGATTGTTGCCTTTGAGTTTGGACATGTTTAGGACATGTTTAGGACAAGTTTTAGTTCAGAACCTCGCGGTCGCATTGAGTTTTGGAGGCTGGCTCGCGTGGAGATGCTGAGAGCATGCAAAAATGTAATGCCGAAGGGGACCATGCGTCGCATGGCCCCAAAGTGAAGCGACCGCAAGGTGCCAGATTCAGCCTATTTGAGTTTTTGAGTGTTTTTGGTTGAAGACCCTTGTGCCCTTGCCCCTTGGCCGACCTTGGGCACTCAAAGCCACCTTTGTTGACTTGTCTAAGATGCTTTTGAACCCTTAGATCATCTCTTATCAATGGCTCACATGCCATAGCCAATGAGAAGCCTCATAATGCCCTTCACTTGGATTGGGGGCTTTGTAGACAAGTATATAAGCCATCTTTCATCAAAACCAGCCATTGTTGGTCTAAAAGTTCAGAGAATCGAGCTCACTTCACCATTTTCGTCCAAATCAAGAACACCAACTTGAAGGACCATTTCCTGAGGAGTTCCGGTGGTCCGATCGCGAACCGAGACCGCCAAATCGAAGGCCTCGACCTCCTCTACAACAATCCTTGCTTTGATCACTCATTCCTCCATTAATCATAGGACTAAGGTGAGTGACAATTCCCTGAGATTTTCATGTTAAACAAAATAGCAGACCCCTTCATTATAGTTGTTTTAATGTTGATTTTGAACACCTTTTGTGAAGACACAACCTTCAATTCAACATATAAAATGTGAGTATGATTTTATGAAATCTCTATGAAGTTATGATTTTGACATTTATTAAAGCATGAATGTTGTTTGTATTAAGCTTGGGAATAACTCTTGTGAAAGAATTCGGTTCAATTCAAGGTTTAACAAAATCACCGAAACTAGGGTTTGAAACTCGAGATTGTGTTTAAGGCTAGTTCGAGAACGTGAACGGCTTAGTTATAAAGTTCTAAATGAACGGAGAACTTAGGAGAAGGCAATGTGATACATATAGTATCAATACTCTTCTGTTGAATTGTAGTAAAACTCACCGGAGTTGAATTTAGGGAGTTATGAACAATAACGACTCCACAATCAATCCCTACGGCGAATGTAGTTCGTTAGACTAATGAATTAGCTTACGATACTTTGAGATGGATTGATGAGTATGCCTTGATGTATGTGTGCTTGTAAGACTCAATCGAGTTCTTATGCGGTTGTGTGATCGTGTGGAGTAAATGCATGATCGAGAGCATGTTATAGAATGACATATCTATTTGACATGATGAATTTAGTGCGTTAGACTAATGAATTAGCTTACGTGACTTTGGGATGGATTGAAGGGTATATTTGATATGTGTGCTTATAAGACTCAATCGAGTTCTTATGTGGTTTGTGTGATCGTGTGAAATAAATGCATGATTGAGAGCATGTTGTAGAATAATGAATCTATTTGACATGTTGAATTCGCTTTTGTCGAATCCTTGTGTGATCCCTTAAGTGAGTAAACAACTACTTGTTGAATAAGTTCGCTCTTGTCGAACTTATTCCTTATCTGAGATTTCATGACCAGTAAACATCTACTTGGCATTGCATGAGTCCATGGCATATTTGATTGAGTCGTTGGTGTGACAATGCATCGGCCACGAGTTATGGGACTCGTGATAGTGATGGATTGTTATACGGGTTTTTATCACACACGCCTCCCTTGTTGGCCACAAGTGGGGGAAGTAGCACCTTCTTTGTAACCAGAGAGCACATAGGAAGGTCTAAGTACCAAGGAGAGAGCTTGGTACCCGAGTAGAGAACCTTCGGTACTCGAGTAGAGAACTCGATACTTTGATACACTCATCACGGGTATCATTGGCACGAATGTTACGGCGTATTGCGCAGAGCTACGTGGCGGCATTGGTTTCATATCCTATCCTCCTTATATGTGGTTTACCTTTTATAGCACTTATGTGAAACAATGTGCTACCATGGATATGTGTTTTAAGTGTTTATTAAATGAAGCGCTTTGAGTGACTTGATATTAAAAATGATATCTTGATATGTATCTTTGCATGATGCCATGACATGCATAATTGTTAACTCACAAAGTCTTTATGACTTACCCCCTCCCTTTTCGCTTTAGATCCGAGCCGTTCGGTACCGCTCGTTGAGGCGTAGGGTTCATGCTTGTCCGTGATCGCATTTTACAGGTTGTGGTTATTAGATGTCCTTATTTTGTTCTCTTTTTGTAAGGGCGTTGGGATTAGCAAGTCATTTAGACTTTGCTTTGGGAATTTGGTGTTGTTGTATTTATGTCTATACGTATACTATTTTTGTGTGCTTGCATGTCGAGCCTATAGCCGTATATTGGTTCATCTCGTTTTAAAACTTCCATTTGGGCATTACTTTTAGCTCTTATTTAAGTATGTTGTTCTCCCAGGCATGTTATAGCCGTCGGTATATTTGCATGAAGCTCGTGTAGTGTTGGGTTCCGGTAGTAAATTCGCCGATGATTTGGTATAATTGTATTAATTGTTATATCAGTGTAAAAAAGTTTTAAATTATTCCGGCCTATTGGTGCCGAGTCGCTTCATCGAAATGTTGCGTCACGTCGTTTTCTAAACGAGTCTTTGCATGTATTGTTGTCCTATTTGGGCGACTTGACTTGTGATTCCATCTCGAGTCGAATTAGGGTCGTCACAAATCTTGGTAAATTACTTTTTTTCAATATTTTATGAAGTCATATGTTGGGCGGGGAAACACATAAGGTAATTACGTTTTACCTGGGAGGTCTTACAAATGATTGCGGCGACCATTTGAACTTGAAGGATTTGAATTCCCTTTTAGTGTCACACTACGGATGAGCGTATTTCAAGATCGGACTACGAAAGTCCCTTGCTTTATGAAATATACAATATGTATAACTAGGAATCTTAAGCACTAAGAAATACCTCTTACAACAAAGCATGTGCCTAACTAGGGTCTAATCTTGCAACACCTTTCGGATATACGTTTGAATTGGCTCCTGATTAGTCTTTAGCATTCCTTTATAAGATCAAGATAAGAAAATTATGATTCGTGCTACCAGGTCAATAGTTTCCACCGATAATCAAAACAATCTTTGTTCTAATCTTTTATTAAACATGTTCATTTGTCTTACGCATTGAAACTTTGTCTTTAACCTTTACGAGCATTTATATTTTCTATAATCTAGTCTCAAGTTCTGAACATTAAGCTCGATAATGATCGGGTAAATTACTTTTTTCAACATTTTATGAAGTCATATGTTGACGGCGAGGAAACACATAAGGTAATTACGTTTTACCCGAGGAGGTCTTACAAATGATTGCGGACGACCATTTGAACTTGAAGGATTTGAATTCCCTTTTAGTGTCACACTACGGATGAGCGTATTTCAAGATCGGACTACGAGAAAGTCCCTTGCTCTATGAAATATACAATATGTATAACTAGGAATCTTAAGCACTAAGAAATACCTCTTACAACAAAAGCATGTGCCTAACGAGGTCTAATCTTGCAACACCTTTCGATATACGTTTGAATTGGCTCTGATTAGTCTTTAGCATTCCTTTATAAGATCAAGATAAGAAAATTATGATTCGTGCTACCGGTCAATAGTTTCCACCGATAATCAAAACAATCTTTGTTCTAATCTTTTATTAAACATGTTCATTTGTCTTACGCATTGAAACTTTGTCTTTAACCTTTACGAGCATTTATATTTTCTATAATCTAGTCTCAAGTTAGAACATTAAGCTCGATAATGATGGGGTAAATTACTTTTTCAACATTTTATGAAGTCATATGTTGACAAGAGGAAACACATAAGGTAATTACGCTTTACCTGTGGAGGTCTTACAAATGATTGCGGCGACCATTTGAACTTGAAGGATTGAATTCCCTTTTTAGTGTCACACTACGGATGAGCGTATTTCAAGATCGGACTACAAAAAGTCCCTTGCTCTATGAAATATACAATATGTATAACTAGGAATCTTAAGCACTAAGAAATACCTCTTACAACAAAAGCATGTGCCTAATGGGTCTAATCTTTGCAACACCTTTCAAGATATACGTTTGAATTGGCTCTGATTAGTCTTTAGCATTCCTTTATAAGATCAAGATAAGAAAATTATGATTCGTGCTACCGTCAATAGTTTCCACCAAGTAATCAAAACAATCTTTGTTCTAATCTTTTATTAAACATGTTCATTTGTCTTACGCATTGAAACTTTGTCTTTAACCTTCTGAGCATTTATATTTTCTATAATCTAGTCTCAAGTTTGAACATTAAGCTCGATAATGATCTCGGTAAATTACTTTTCAACATTTTATGAAGTCATATGTTGGGACGGAGGAAACACATAAGGTAATTACGTTTTACCTGTGGAGGTCTTACAAATGATTGCGAGCAACCATTTCAACTTGAAGGATTGGAATTACCTTTTAGTGTCACACTCGGATGACGTATTTCAAGATCGGACTACAAGAAAGTCCCTTGCTCTATGAAATATACAATATGTATAACTAGGAATCTTAAGCACTAAGAAATACCTCCTACAACAAAAGCATGTAACTAACAGGTCTAATCTCGCAACACCTTTCGGATATACGTTTGAATTGGCTCTGATTAGTCTTTAGCATTCCTTTATAAGTTCAAGATAAGAAAATTATGATTCGTGCTACCTGTCAATAGTTTCCACCAGTAATCATATCAATCTTTGTTCTAATCTTTTATTAAACATGTTCATTTGTCTTCTGCATTGAAACTTTGTCTTTAACCTTTTCGAGCATTTATATTTTCTATAATCTAGTCTCAAGTTTACGAACATTAAGCTCGATAATGATCTGGGTAAATTACTTTTTCAACATTTTATGAAGTCATATGTTGGACGGCAGGAAACACATAAGGTAATTACGTTTTACCAAGGGAGGTCTTACAAATGATTGCGAGCAACCATTTCAACTTGAAGGATTTGAATTCCCTTTTCGAGTCACACTGCGGATGAGCGTATTTCAAGATCCGGACTACAAAAGTCCTTGCTCTATGAAATATACAATATGTATAACTAGGAATCTTAAGCACTAAGAAATACCTCCTACAACAAAAGTAACATGTAACTAACAGTGTCTATCTTGCAACACCTTTCGGATATACGTTTGAATTGGCTCTGATTAGTCTTTAGCATTCCTTTATAAGATCAAGATAAGAAAATTATGATTCGTGCTACCGGTCAATAGTTTCCACCAAGTAATCATAACAATCTTTGTTCTAATCTTTTATTAAACATGTTCATTTGTCTTACGCATTGAAACTTTGTCTTTAACCTTTCGAGCATTTATATTTTCTATAATCTAGTCTCAAGTTTGAACATTAAGCTCGATAATGATCGGGTAAATTACTTTTTCAACATTTTATGAAGTCATATGTTGGGCGGCAGGAAACACATAAGGTAATTACGTTTTACCGGGAGGTCTTACAAATGATTGCGAGCAACCATTTCAACTTGAAGGATTTGAATTCCCTTTTCGAGTCACTACGGATGAGCGTGATTTCAAGATCCGGACTACGTAAAGTCCCTTGCTCTATGAAATATACAATATGTATAACTAGGAATCTTAAGCACTAAGAAATACCTCCTACAACAAAAGCATGTAACTAACGGGTCTAATATCTTGCAACACCTTTCCGGATATACGTTTGAATTGGCTCTGATTAGTCTTTAGCATTCCTTTATAAGTTCAAGATAAGAAAATTATGATTCGCGGCACCAATAGTTTCCACCAAGAATCATAACTATCTTTGTTCTAATCTTTTATTAAACATGTTCATTTGTCTTCTCGCATTGAAACTTTGTCTTTAACCTTTCTCGAGCATTTATATTTTCTATAATCTAGTCTCAAGTTTCAACATTAAGCTCGATAATGATCTGGGTAAATTACTTTTTTCAACATTTTATGAAGTCATATGTTGGACGCGAGGAAACACATAAGGTAATTACGCTTTACCTGTGGGTCTTACAAATGATTGCGAGCAACCATTTCAACTTGAAGGATTTGAATTCTTTTAGTCACACTAATGAACGATTTCAAGATCTCGACTACGTAAAGTCCCTTGCTCTATGAAATATACAATATGTATAACTAGGAATCTTAAGCACTAAGAAATACCTCCTACAACAAAAGCATGTAACTAATGTGTCTAATATCGCAACACCTTTCCGTATATACGCTTGAATTGGCTCTCGATTAGTCTTTAGCATTCCTTTATAAGTTCAAGATAAGAAAATTATGATTCTGTATTACCACAATAGTTTCCACCAAGAATCAAAACAATCTTTGTTCTAATCTTTTATTAAACATGTTCATTTGTCTTCCGCATTGAAACTTTGTCTTTAACCTTCGAGCATTTATATTTTCTATAATCTAGTCTCAAGTTCTGAACATTAAGCTCGATAATGATCGGGTAAATTACTTTTTTCAACATTTTATGAAGTCATATGTTGGACGGCGAGGAAACACATAAGGTAATTACGTTTTACCTGTGGAGGTCTTACAAATGATTGCGAGCAACCATTTCAACTTGAAGGATTGGAATTCCCTTTTAGGTCACACTGATGAACGTATTTCAAGATCCGACTACGTAAAGTCCCTTGCTCTATGAAATATACAATATGTATAACTAGGAATCTTAAGCACTAAGAAATACCTCCTACAACAAAAGCATGTAACTAATAGGTCTAATACTGCAACACCTTTCCAGATATACGTTTGAATTGGCTCCTGATTAGTCTTTAGCATTTCCTTTATAAGATCAAGATAAGAAAATTATGATTCGTGCTACCGGTCAATAGTTTCCACCAAGAATCATAACAATCTTTGTTCTAATCTTTTATTAAACATGTTCATTTGTCTTCTCGCATTGAAACTTTGTCTTTAACCTTTCTCGAGCATTTATAATTTCTATAATCTAGTCTCAAGTTTTGAACATTAAGCTCGATAATGATCTGGGTAAATTACTTTTTTCAACATTTTATGAAGTCATATGTTGGGCGGCAGGAAACACATAAGGTAATTACGTTTTACCCAGGGAGGTCTTACAAATGATTGCGAGCAACCATTTGAACTTGAAGGATTGGAATTCCCTTTTAGTCACACTACGGATGAACGTATTTCAAGATCGGACTACGAAAGTCCCTTGCTCTATGAAATATACAATATGTATAACTAGGAATCTTAAGCACTAAGAAATACCTCCTACAACAAAAGCATGTGCCTAACAGGTCTAATACTGCAACACCTTTCCGGATATACGCTTGAATTGGCTCCTGATTAGTCTTTAGCATTCCTTTATAAGATCAAGATAAGAAAATTATGATTCGTGCTACTACCAATAGTTTCCACCAAGAATCAAAACAATCTTTGTTCTAATCTTTTATTAAACATGTTCATTTGTCTTCGCATTGAAACTTTGTCTTTAACCTTTCGAGCATTTATATTTTCTATAATCTAGTCTCAAGTTCGAACATTAAGCTCGATAATGATTTGGGTAAATTACTTTTTCAACATTTTATGAAGTCATATGTTGGACGGCGGAAATACATAAGGTAATTACGTTTTACCCAGTGGAGGTCTTACAAATGATTGCGAGCAACCATTTCAACTTGAAGGATTGGAATTCCCTTTAGGAGTCACACTCGGATGAACGTATTTCAAGATCTGGACTACAGAAAGTCCCTTGCTCTATGAAATATACAATACGTATAACTAGGAATCTTAAGCACTAAGAAATACCTCTTACAACAAAAGCATGTGCCTACCAGGTCTAATACTGCAACACCTTTCCAGATATACGCTTGAATTGGCTCCTGATTAGTCGTTAGCATTTCTTTATAAGATCAAGATAAGAAAATTATGATTCGTTCTACCAGTCAATAGTTTCCACCAGTAATCAAAACAATCTTTGTTCTAATCTTTTATTAAACATGTTCATTTGTCTTCGCGCATTGAAACTTTGTCTTTAACCTTTCTCGAGCATTTATATTTTCTATAATCTAGTCTCAAGTTCTGAACATTAAGCTCGATAATGATGCGGGTAAATTACTTTTTCAACATTTTATGAAGTCATATGTTGGACGGCAGGAAACACATAAGGTAATTACGTTTTGACCTGGGAGGTCTTACAAATGATTGCGAGCAACCATTTGAACTTGAAGGATTGGAATTCCCTTTTAGTCACACTCGGATGAACGTATTTCAAGATCCGACTACGTAAAGTCCCTTGCTCTATGAAATATACAATATGTATAACTAGGAATCTTAAGCACTAAGAAATACCTCTTACAACAAAAGCATGTAACTAATGGTCTAATACTGCAACACCTTTCCGATATACGCTTGAATTGGCTCTCGATTAGTCTTTAGCATTTCCTTTATAAGATCAAGATAAGAAAATTATGATTCGTGCTACCGTCAATAGTTTCCACCGGTAATCAAAACAATCTTTGTTCTAATCTTTTATTAAACATGTTCATTTGTCTTCTCGCATTGAAACTTTGTCTTTAACCTTTCGAGCATTTATATTTTCTATAATCTAGTCTCAAGTTCGAACATTAAGCTCGATAATGATTTGGGTAAATTACTTTTTTCAACATTTTATGAAGTCATATGTTGGACGGCAGAAACACATAAGGTAATTACGTTTTACCCAGTGAGGTCTTACAAATGATTGCGAGCAACCATTTCAACTTGAAGGATTGGAATTCCCTTTTAGTAGTCACACTGCGGATGAACGTATTTCAAGATCTGACTACGAAAGTCCCTTGCTCTATGAAATATACAATATGTATAACTAGGAATCTTAAGCACTAAGAAATACCTCCTACAACAAAAGCATGTAACTAATGTGTCTAATCTTGCAACACCTTTCCGATATACGCTTGAATTGGCTCCTCGATTAGTCTTTAGCATTCCTTTATAAGATCAAGATAAGAAAATTATGATTCGTGCTACCGGTCAATAGTTTCCACCAAGAATCAAAACAATCTTTGTTCTAATCTTTTATTAAACATGTTCATTTGTCTTCTGCATTGAAACTTTGTCTTTAACCTTTCTGAGCATTTATATTTTCTATAATCTAGTCTCAAGTTCTGAACATTAAGCTCGATAATGATCTGGGTAAATTACTTTTTTCAACATTTTATGAAGTCATATGTTGGACAGTAGGTAACACATAAGGTAATTACGTTTTACCCAGGGAGGTCTTACAAATGATTGCGAGCAACCATTTCAACTTGAAGGATTGAATTCCCTTTTCAGTCACACTCAATATGATGAACGTATTTCAAGATCCGACTACGAAAGTCCCTTGCTCTATGAAATATACAATATGTATAACTAGGAATCTTAAGCACTAAGAAATACCTCCTACAACAAAAGCATGTAACTGTCTAATATCGCAACACCTTTCCGTATATACGTTTGAATTGGCTCCTCGATTAGTCTTTAGCATTCCTTTATAAGTTCAAGATAAGAAATGTGAGAACCCAAACCCCATTTCATGTTTGACATCATTATAACATGTTTACAATATGTCTTGACATATTTGAGACTTCATTTCATTCATATCGAGTTGGCATTGAATTGGTTAAGATCATAACAATGAGTATTGGTCTTCCATGCGTTGCATGCCTTGTTGTTGTTGTTTCGGGTGTTCGTATTAACGTGTTAGCACCTTAACAAGTTTCATGAGAGTCTTAATACCTTGCATACAAGATTTACAATGTTCATCTTAGTTGTTTCATGCTTGGTTGGGAGTTTAGAAGCTTCGTTGCTTCGTTTGTGTTTTAGGTTGTACATCATTGCTTGTATTGCCTTCATTTCGTCTCGAGAGAAGTTCGGTTGAGTTCTAGGACTTGAATACAAGCCATAACCATGATTTAACAAGCCTAATACATGTTCATTCTATCCTAGATTGAGTTGGGATTGATTCGGGTTTGATTCGTTGGCCAATTGTCGAGTGGTTCCAGCCATGTTTTAGCTTGATTCGAATGTGTTTCGGTGTGTTTCCGACTTGTTTTGGGCTTGGTAACACCTTAGATTGTTGCCTTTGAGTTTGGACATGTTTAGGACATGTTTAGGACAAGTTTTAGTTCAGAACCTCGCGGTCGCATTGAGTTTTGGAGGCTGGCTCGCGTGGAGATCCGAGAGCATGCAAAAATGTGCGTTGGAAGGGGGACCATGCGGTCGCATGGCCCCAAAAGTGAAGCGACCGCAAGGTGCCGATTCAGCCTATTTGAGTTTTTGAGTGTTTTTGGTTGAAGACCCTTGTGCCCTTGCCCCTTGGCCGACCTTGGGCACTCAAAGCCACCTTTGTTGACTTGTCTAAGATGCTTTTGAACCCTTAGATCATCTCTTATCAATGGCTCACATGCCATAGCCAATGAGAAGCCTCATAATGCCCTTCACTTGGATTGGGGCTTTGTAGACAAGTATATAAGCCATCTTTCATCAAAACCAGCCATTGTTGGTCTAAAAGTTCAGAGAATCGAGCTCACTTCACCATTTTCGTCCAAATCAAGAACACCAACTTGAAGGACCATTTCCTGAGTTCCGGTGGTCCGATCGGCGAACCGAGACCGCCAAATCGAAGGCCTCGACCTCCTCTACAACAATCCTTGCTTTGATCAACTCATTCCTCCATTAATCATAGGACTAAGGTGAGTGACAATTCCCTGAGATTTTCATGTTAAACAAAATAGCATGACCCCTTCATTATAGTTGTTTTAATGTTGATTTTGAACATCTTTTGTGAAGACACAACCTTCAATTCAACATATAAAATGTGAGTATGATTTTATGAAATCTCTATGAAGTTATGATTTTGACATTTATTAAAGCATGAATGTTGTTTGTATTAAGCTTGGGAATAACTCTTGTGAAAGAATTCGGTTCAATTCAAGGTTTAACAAAATCACCGAAACTAGGGTTTGAAACTCGAGATTGTGTTTAAGGCTAGTTCGAGAACATGAACGGCTTAGTTATAAAGTTCTAAATGAACGGAGAACTTAGGAGAAGGCAATGTGATACATATAGTATCAATACTCTTCTCGGTTGAATTGTAGTAAAACTCACCGGAGTTGAATTTAGGGAGTTATGAACAATAACGACTCCACAATCAATCCCTACGACGAATGTAGTTCGTTAGACTAATGAATTAGCTTACGATACTTTGAGATGGATTGATGAGTATGCCTTGATGTATGTGTGCTTGTAAGACTCAATCGAGTTCTTATGCGGTTGTGTGATCGTGTGGAGTAAATGCATGATCGAGAGCATGTTATAGAATGACATATCTATTTGACATGATGAATTTAGTGCGTTAGACTAATGAATTAGCTTACGTGACTTTGGGATGGATTGAAGGGTATATTTGATATGTGTGCTTATAAGACTCAATCGAGTTCTTATGTGGTTTGTGTGATCGTGTGAAATAAATGCATGATTGAGAGCATGTTGTAGAATAATGAATCTATTTGACATGTTGAATTCGCTTTTGTCGAATTCTTGTGTGATCCCTTAAGTGAGTAAACAACTACTTGTTGAATAAGTTCGCTCTTGTCGAACTTATTCCTTATTTGAGATTTCATGACCAGTAAACATCTACTTGGCATTGCATTAGTCCAGCTGGCATATTTGATTGAGTCGTTGGTGTGACAATGCATCGCCGTCACGAGTTATGGGACTCGTGATAGTGATGGATTGTTATTCCGGGTTTTTATCACACACGCCTCCACTGTTGGCCACAGTGGGGAAGTAGCACCTTTGCTGTAACCAAGAGAGCACATTGGAAGGTCTAAGTACCAAGGAGAGAGCTTGGTACCCGAGAGAGAACTTCGGTACTCGAGTAGAGAACTCGATACTTTGATACACTAATCACGGGTATCATTGGCACGAATGTTAACGTGTATTGCAGAGCTACGTAGCGGCATTGGTTTCATATCCTATCCTCCTTATATGTGGTTTACCTTTATAGCACTTATGTGAAACAATGTGCTACCATGGATATGTGTTTTAAGTGTTTATTAAATGAACGCTTTGAGTGACTTGATATTAAAAATGATATCTTGATATGTATGCTGCATGATGCCATGACATGCATAATTGTTAACTCACAAAGTCTTTATGACTTACCCCCTCCCTTTTACTGCTTTAGATCCGAGCCGTTCAGGTACCGCTCGTTGAGGCGTAGCAGGGTTCGTGCTTGTCCGTGATCGCACGCGACGAGGTTGTGGTTATTAGATGTCCTTGTTTTGTTCTCTTTTGTAAGGACGTTGGGATTAGCAAGTCATTTAGACTTTGCTTTGGGAATTTGGTTTTGTTGTATTTATGTCTATACCTGTATCCTATTTTGTGTGCCGGCGCATGTACGCCGAGCCTTGTATAGCTGTATTATGGTTCATCTGTTTTAAAACTTCCGCTGGGCATTACTTTAGCTCTTATTTAAGTATGTTGTTCTCCGGCATGTTATAGCCGTCGAGGTATATTTGCATGAACTGTGTAGTGTTGGGTTCCGGTAGTAAATTCGCCGATGATTTGGTATAATTGTATTAATTGTTATATCAGGTGTAAAAAGTTTTAAATTATTCCGGCCTTTTGGTGCCGAGTCGCGCTTCATCTGAAATGTTGCGTCACGTCGTTTTCTAAAACTGAGTCTTTGCATGTATTGTTGTCCTATTTGGACGACTTGACTTGTGATTCCATCTCGGGGTCCGGGTCGGGTCGTCACAGTTGGTATCAGAGCTTTATAGGTTAGCTATCGGCCAGGATAGGTTCCATGGCCTAGATGGGTTGGTTCCCTGTGTGAATCTTGACGTTGAGTGTTCTGTATCATGCCTTATTGGCAGATTCTTCGAGAATGAATACGACTTGGAGTACTAAGTTCGTTTGTTTTAGATTGCCGTGAGTGAAGGTTTGTGTCTAGGAGTATTATATTTCTCCTATACTGCTAATGAGTTGCAGTTATACCAAGAGTGGGTGCTGCGTTTCAGTAGAGCTGTGGTTCCTTGTTCCATTTTTAGGAATCTGAGAAGCTAGGTTGTCGGTCCCAAGAGTGATCGTCGTGTTAATCATTATGGCGAAAGTTCGTTGTGATGTGTTTTGAGAGCGGAGTGGTTAAACCTCCCGTTTTACCTATTAGTATTTCATAGATTACTATTCAGGTGTAGATAGTTATGGTAGTAATTAACCACCAGTTCTTGTATTACTGGTGCTGGGAATTTGAGAACTCTTTCCCGATGTTTGTGTTTGGGTATTTGGGGGACTACCTTGATTAAGGAGAAATTTCCTCATGATATGTTGGAACATTGAGATTGGCCAGTAGGTGGTCACGTGATGATTGGTTGTCGACCCGTATACGGATTGACTTATAAGGATTGGTCGTATACTAGTTAGTAAGAATATGCTACCTAGTGACGCGGGAAATGTTGTATTGTCTCTTGATTAGTCTAATACATTGAAAGTGTGCTAGCCTTGTATAATGTGTTTTATCTACCATTGATGGGGAGTTAATGGTATGAATATTTCAAAATCTTGTTAACATACATAGTAAATTAATATACTATGTTGCATGATGTTGATGCCATGCCTATATCTGCGTATGATTTGTATTCTTGAGACCGATATGAAGGATGTTTTTATGTGAATCACGAACACCCCACATCCTTTACGACGAAAGCTTTTGAAGTCACTTCAGAGGGCCCCTGACTTGATTATCAAGAGGTCTTCGTCGGAGAATTAGAATGGTATAAATTAGATTTGAAATTGACCGAACCAATTACCAAAAAGGTATGGAACAATAAATGGTGTATTGCTATAAAGGTGCAAATATGATGCACCGTATTTTCTTGAGAATTTATGTGTATTGCCTGCTCAGTTGCCTTATGTGCTTGAGGTGTCTACACCGTTGGGTGATTGTGTGCTTGCATCTGAGATTTATTAGGGGTTGTGATGTACTTGCTTGTGATCGGGTTTTGCATGCGGGTTTGGTAGTATTGCCTATCCGGGAGATTGATGTGATAGTGAGAATGGATTGCCTATGTGTTTACCATGCTTTAGTAGATTGCCATTGCAAGAGGGTTACTTTTGCTATGCCCGGAATTCCGGAGTTTGTGTTTATTGGCGATCATGCTATGAGAGGTATACATGTTATTTCTGCTTTACGGGCTAGAAAACTTCTATCTCAGGGGTGTACTGGGTATATTACTTGTGTACTTGAGACTAGCATGTCTACTTCTATACTGTAAGAAGTTCTAATTGTTAGTGAAGTTTCGGTAGTTAATGAATTTCCGGATGTCTTTTCGACTGATTATGCATTACCTCCCGACCGAGAGTTAGAGTTTTGCATTGAGTTATAGCCCGGTACTTCACCTATCGCTCGAGCACCTTATAGGATGGCTCCAGCTGAGTTGGGAGAGAGTTGAAGGAGCAGTTGCAGGAACTGCTTGATAGAGAGTTTTTTAAACCGAGTGTGTCTCCGGGGTGCACGGTTTTGTTTGTGAAGAAGAAGGATGGTAGTTTGCGTTTGTGCATTGACTATCGTCGAGAACCAGTTACTATAAAGATTAAGTACCCATTACCCCACATTGATGATCTCTTTGATCGGCTTGGGTCTGTTGTGTATTCCAAGTTAGACTTGAGGAGTAGTTCCCACCGGTTGAGGGTTCGTGTGGAGGGTGTCCCAAGACGCCTCGCGTGTTATGGCCATTATGAGTTTGTTGTGATGCCGTTTGATTTGACAAACGCGCCTGTCGTTTTTATGGACTTGATGAATAGAGTATTTCATGAGTATCTTGATTGCTTTGTAGTGGTGTTCATTGATGATATCCTTGTGTACTCGAAGTCATGAGAGGAGCATGAGCATCATTTGAGAGAGGTTCTTACTGTGTTGCGTAAGAGACAGCTTTTTGCTAAATTTAGCAAGTGTGCTTTCTGTCTAGAACAAGTTGCTTTTCTTGGGCATGTTGTGTCTAGTGATGGTATCGCGGTGGATCCATCAGAAGTTGAGGCTGTTACAAAATGGAAGACGCCTAGTACGGTGACCGAAGTCCGTAGTTTCTTGGGCTTGGCGGGTTATTACCGTAGGTTCATTGAGGGATTTTCTAAGATTGCCACTCCTATGACTAATCTTACTCAGATGAAGTCTGCCTTTGTTTGGAGTGACAAGTGTGAGGCTAGCTTTCAGGAGTTGAAGAAGAGGTTGACTACACTCCGGTTTTAGCTTTGCCTTGGTGGTGAGAACTTCGTGGTTTATTGTGACACTGCTTTGGAAGATGCTCGAGGATATCCGTGAATGGAGTCCTGTTGTGAGGGAGTATGGTGTTCTCTTTGCTAGTGTTCGTGCTACACTAGTATTGTTTGGGTGGATCAAGGAAGCTCAAGCTACTGATCCAGATTTGATGAAGATTATCGAGGGATTGGGTGAGAATAATACACCCGAGTTCGCGATAAATAGTGATGGGATCTTGACGTTCCAGAGTAGGATTTGCGTTCCTTCTTCTGATGAAGGGAAACGTATGGTTCTTGATGAGGCTCACAAGGCCCAGTATTCGATACATCTGGGTAGTACTAAGATGTACCGTGACTTGAAGAGGCAGTTTTGGTGGAATGGTATGAAGAGGGAGATAGCTGAGTATGTTTCGAGAGGTTTGACGTGCCAGCAGGTTAAGGCTGAGCACCAGAGACCTGCCGGTTTGCTTCATCCACTTGAGATTCCGGAGTGGAAGTGGGAGCATTTAATCATGGATTTTGTTTCAGGGTTGCCACGTACTCGTAGAGGCTTTGATGCAGTTTGGGTTGTCGTTGATAGGTTGACTAAGCCTTCTCATTTTATCCCTATTGCGATTTCCTACAGTTTGAGTCAGTGGGCAGCGTTGTACATTCAGGAGATTGTGAGACTACGTGGCGTACCTGTTAGCATTGTGTCAGATAGAGACCCCAGATTTACTTCTAGGTTCTGGCATTCTTTGCAGGAGGCTTTGGGTACGAAGCTGAATTTCAGTACTGCGTTTCATCCCCAGTCTGATGGTCAGTCGGATCGATTGATACAGATTTTGGAGGATATGCTACGTGCGTGTGCTATGGATTTTAAGGGTAGTGGGATTCACATCTACCGTTGGCTGAGTTTGCGTATAATAACAGCTATCAGTCTAACATTGAGATGACGCCGTACGAGGCATTGTATGGGCGTAAGTGTCGATCACCGATTTGCTGGGATGAGGTTGGTGGGGCTAGATTATGGGGTTCGGAGTTGGTGCAACAGTCAGCTGAGAGTGCGAAGCTGATTAGAGATAGATTGCTTACCGCTCAGAGTAGACAGAAAAGCTACGCTGACAACTGGAGATGAGATCTTGAGTTTCAGGTTGGTGACTTTGTGTTCTTGAAGGTATCGCCCCGACGCGGTACTAAGCGGTTTGGGAAGAAAGGGAATCTTTCTCCTAGGTTTATCGGTCCGTTTGAGATCTTAGAGCGGATTGGTTCTTTGGCTTATAGACTTGCGTTGCCACCGTCTATATCGGGTGTTTATGATGTGTTTCATGCTTCGATGCTTCGTAAGTACTTGAAGGACGAGTCACATGTCCTTACTTATGAGGAGAATACCTTTGAGCCCGATCTTTCTTACGTTGAGAAACCGGTGAGGATCCTTGATTCCAAGGAGCGAGTCTTGAGGACTAAGCGGATTCCTTTAGTGAATGTCTTGTGGAAGAATCATAATATTGAGGAAGCCACATGGGAGACTGAGAGTGAGATGAGGGAGAGACACCCTTACTTGTTCGAGATTTCTGGTATGAATTTAGGGACTAAATTCCTTTAAGTGGGGGAGGATGTGAGAACCCAAACCCCATTTCATGTTTGACATCATTATAACATGTTTACAATATGTCTTGACATATTTGAGACTTCATTTCATTCATATCGAGTTGGCATTGAATTGGTTAAGATCATAACAGAGTATTGGTCTTCCATGCGTTGCATGCCTTGTTGTTGTTGTTTCGGGTGTTCGTTTTAACGTGTAAGCACCTTAACAAGTCTCATGAGAGTCTTAATACCTTGCATACAAGATTTACAATGTTCATCTTAGTTGTTTCATGCTTGGTTGGGAGTTTAGAAGCTTGCTTCGTTTGTGTTTTTCGGTTTTACATCATTGCTTGTATTGCCTTCATTTCGTCTCGTGAGAGGTTCGGTTGAGTTCTAGGACTTGAATACAAGTCATAACCATGAGTTAACAATCCTAATACATGTTCATTCTATCCTAGATTAAGTCGGGATTGATTCGTATTTGATTTGTTGGCCAATTGTCGAGTGGTTCCAGCCATGTTTTAGCTTGATTCGATTGTGTTTCGGGTGTGTTTCCGACTTGTTTTGGGCTTGGTAACACCTTAGGATTGTTGCCTTTGAGTTTGGACATGTTTAGGACATGTTTAGGACAAGTTTTAGTTCAGAACCTCGCGGTCGCATTGAGTTTTGGAGGCTGGCTCGCGTGGAGATCTTTGAGAGCATGCAAAAATGTGCGAGAATCTTTGGAAGGGGGACCATGCGGTCGCATGGCCCCAAAGTGAAGCGACCGCAAGGTGCCAGATTCAGCCTATTTGAGTTTTTGAGTGTTTTTGGTTGAAGACCCTTGTGCCCTTGCCCCTTGGCCGACCTTGGGCACTCAAAGCCACCTTTGTTGACTTGTCTAAGATGCTTTTGAACCCTTAGATCATCTCTTATCAATGGCTCACATGCCATAGCCAATGAGAAGCCTCATAATGCCCTTCACTTGGATTGGGGGCTTTGTAGACAAGTATATAAGCCATCTTTCATCAAAACCAGCCATTGTTGGTCTAAAAGTTCAGAGACTTCACCATTTTCGTCCAAATCAAGAACACCAACTTGAAGGACCATTTCCCGGAGTTCCGGTGGTCCGATCGGCGAACCGAGACCGCCAAATCGAAGGCCTCGACCTCCTCTACAACAATCCTTGCTCTAATCAACCTTTCCTCCATTAATCATAGGACTAAGGTGAGTGACAATTCCCTGAGATTTTCATGTTAAACAAAATAGCATGACCCCTTCATTATAGTTGTTTTAATGTTGATTTTGAACATCTTTTGTGAAGACACAACCTTCAATTCAACATATAAAATGTGAGTATGATTTTATGAAATCTCTATGAAGTTATGATTTTGACATTTATTAAAGCATGAATGTTGTTTGTATTAAGCTTGGGAATAACTCTTGTGAAAGAATTCGGTTCAATTCAAGGTTTAACAAAATCACCGAAACTAGGGTTTGAAACTCGAGATTGTGTTTAAGGCTAGTTCGAGAACATGAACGGCTTAGTTATAAAGTTCTAAATGAACGGAGAACTTAGGAGAAGGCAATGTGATACATATAGTATCAATACTCTTCTCGGTTGAATTGTAGTAAAACTCACCGGAGTTGAATTTAGGGAGTTATGAACAATAACGACTCCACAATCAATCCCTACGACGAATGTAGTTCGTTAGACTAATAAATTAGCTTACGATACTTTGAGATGGATTGATGAGTATGCCTTGATGTATGTGTGCTTGTAAGACTCAATCGAGTTCTTATGCGGTTGTGTGATCGTGTGGAGTAAATGCATGATCGAGAGCATGTTATAGAATGACATATCTATTTGACATGATGAATTTAGTGCGTTAGACTAATGAATTAGCTTACGTGACTTTGGGATGGATTGAAGGGTATATTTGATATGCGTGCTTATAAGACTCAATCGAGTTCTTATGTGGTTTGTGTGATCGTGTGAAATAAATGCATGATTGAGAGCATGTTGTAGAATAATGAATCTATTTGACATGTTGAATTCGCTTTTGTCGAATTCTTGTGTGATCCCTTAAGTGAGTAAACAACTACTTGTTGAATAAGTTCGCTCTTGTCGAACTTATTCCTTATTTGAGATTTCATGACCAAGTAAACATCTACTTGGCATTGCATTAGTCCAGCTGGCATATTTGATTGAGTCGTTGGTGTGACAATGCATCGCCGTCACGAGTTATGGGACTCGTGATAGTGATGGATTGTTATTCCGGGTTTTTATCACACACGCCTCCACTGTTGGCCACAGTGGGGAAGTAGCACCTTTGCTGTAACCAAGAGAGCACATTGGAAGGTCTAAGTACCAAGGAGAGAGCTTGGTACCCGAGCGAGAACTTCGGTACTCGAGTAGAGAACTCGATACTTTGATACACTAATCACGGGTATCATTGGCACGAATGTTAACGCTGTGTATTGCAGGAGCTACGTAGCGGCATCGGTTTCATATCCTATCCTCCTTATATGTGGTTTACCTTTATAGCACTTATGTGAAACAATGTGCTACCATGGATATGTGTTTTAAGTGTTTATTAAATGAACGCTTTGAGTGGCTTGATATTAAAAATGATATCTTGATATGTATGCTGCATGATGCCATGACATGCATAATTGTTAACTCACAAAGTCTTTATGACTTACCCCCTCCCTTTTTACTGCTTTAGATCCGAGCCGTTCAGGTACCGCTCGTTGAGGCGTAGCAGGTTCGTGCTTGTCCGTGATCGCCTTGACGAGGTTGTGGTTATTAGATGTCCTTGTTTTGTTCTCTTTTGTAAGGACGTTGGGATTAGCAAGTCATTTAGACTTTGCTTTGGGAATTTGGTTTTGTTGTATTTATGTCTATACCTGTATCCTATTTTGTGTGCCGGCGCATGTACGCCGAGCCTTGTATAGCTGTATTATGGTTCATCTGTTTTAAAACTTCCGCTGGGCATTACTTTAGCTCTTATTTAAGTATGTTGTTCTCCGGCATGTTATAGCCGTCGAGGTATATTTGCATGAACTGTGTAGTGTTGGGTTCCGGTAGTAAATTCGCCGATGATTTGGTATAATTGTATTAATTGTTATATCAGGTGTAAAAAGTTTTAAATTATTCCGGCCTTTTGGTGCCGAGTCGCGCTTCATCTGAAATGTTGCGTCACGTCGTTTTCTAAAACTGAGTCTTTGCATGTATTGTTGTCCTATTTGGACGACTTGACTTGTGATTCCATCTCGGGGTCCGGGTCGGGTCGTCACACTAACCCTCCTTACTTATGTCCTAACATCTCTAACTAGTTTAAAGGGTGGATTAAGAGAGCTCTAATGATCATTTAACCCACAAAAATCAGATATTTTAGCAACCACAATACCTTGACACTTGTCCCACTCAGTTTTTAGACCAATATAAGCCACAATCTAATGTTTTGACCCTCATTTCTCACCATCACTCTCAAAAAACGGGATTCCTTTCCCTCAAGCTGCTCCCATGGCTTCTTGAAGCTCTCATCTTCATCCTCCATGATCCTTCACCCATTTGCTCAAGCCACCGCCATAAGAAGTGTAGAGCTTGAAGAGTAGAGCATTTCCTACCGATCAGATTTCTTCTTTGCTTTCTTTGGTGTAGAATACAAGTAAGTTACTTCTTCTTCTTTTGATTTTGTACTCATTGATCCTAAGGAAAACAAACTCTATGCCATTTGAGGTCAATGAGTACACATACTTGCTTTGTGTGATTTTTAACTTGTGATTTGAGCATGTGAACTTGTTAAAAGCATATGTAGGATGACTTCTATGATTGTTGAAGTATATTGTTACTCCTCATCTTGTGTTTCTAGGATTGTGAGTATGCTAGAAATCATGTTTACATTTTATTTGGGTTTATTATGAAAGTATGCATAAGTTTGGGAATTTGGATGTGTGATCTCACTAGGTAATATGAGTATGACCATTTAATTGTGATTATGTGATTTATAAAATGGGTATATGATTATGTTGAGTTCTATGGATTTAAATCTTAGGAATCTAGTCCGAATGATTTTTGGGAAAAATTGTTATAAGTGTGAATGATGTGTTAATTTGGGGATTTATGAAATAGGTATTTATTGATGTGTGATATTAAGACTCAATGGAGTCGTTTTAGGTTTAATATTATGATGGTGAGCCTTAGGTTAAAATCCTACGATGTTCGTGTTGGGTTGGTTTTGATTGTAACTACCCGAGCATCTTGAATTGTGTACCATTTGTGACACCCACGATATAGAGGCTTATTGGGGATGTACTTAGAGCGTGCTCGTTTGAGCACGGAGCATTAGAGACCAACCTATGATCTCATGTATCTTTAAGAAGTGATTATTTGAATGAGTTCTCTCTTAGGGAATTTGGTCGCGTGCACATCAAAGAACTTGCGAGGTTATGACCACGACTTAGTTTTGATACCCTTGAGATTGGCTTTGAAGAAGTCGAATATATATGACGGTTGGGACTATGGTTGAGTCCGGCGTACCTTTAAGTGAAGTTAAAATGCTAAGTCTTGATTTATGATTGTTCTTAGACTAAATAATAGTCTTTGGTTTAATCCCGAGTAGAGGACTATGTTAGACCTTATGTTGTGATTTCTTGAGCTTATATGCTACTTTGCTTGGGTGATAACTTGATGATTATGAGTACCTCATTATCAATATGTGGTTCTTTGACTAAACTTATAAGTTAGTTGGATTTGTGAAGTATGTGCAAATATGCGCATTGTTAAATTGGTGTGTAGAGCTTTATGTCCTACTTGATTTGATAAGTCCGCTATGGTCGGTCTTGATTCTTGTTGAGCATGCGAGTAAATATCTACTTGTGCATTGCATTAAAGCCCAGCTGGCATTATTTGGATTGGTTTTTCTGTCAGGGTAGGACGATACATCGCCTATACGAATCGTAAGGTTCGTATTCGCTATGGATCGCCGCACTGACCTCACACACCCTCCATTGTTGGCCCCTGGGAAGTTAGCCCATCTCGTAACCAATAGAGCGAATGGATTATGCTAATCGAGATTGAGAAAGGGCTGTCTTTTGAGGCGTAACCACTCGTGTCGATGTATCAATCACGTACATCGTGTCACGAACCAAGATAACATTGTGTATTGCAGAGCAACACAACGGCACTAATTCGGGTATCTTCTCTATCCCTTATGTGGCTTACTATAAGCACTTATATGAAAGATAATGTGCTAAGTGGTTTATGAAGTTTATGTTACTTGGTGACTTAATACAAGTTTATTATTGGTATGCTATTAAGATGCCATGATTTTATACTTGTTTGTGCATTATGCCATGCCACACCTTGCTATGCCATACACTTGCATTTAGTAACTTACTGGGTCATTATGACTCATTTCGTGTGTTTGTTTTCCTTAGTTTTTGCAAGAAGCTCGTTAGTGCGCTGCGCCTTCGGTGCTTGTTGGATAGCGTGGTCTTTTCGGGCTTTATAGCTTGGAGTTAATATTATTATTATTATTGTATTTATCATCTTGTGAGATACGGATGTAAAGTTATGTAAACTTTACTTGGGTAGTTGTGTTAGTATTTTATTTTGTATTATTTTGGGAGGCGATATGTTTTGTCGGGCTGTTGTATTTATTTAGAAGTTTATTCCGTTGTCTTCCCGAGCAAAGTTAAGCTCGCGTGTTCTAGTATTTTGTCATTGTTATTTCTATCTCCGACAACTTTAGTCGAGAGACATTGGTTTAGTTGTTAGTGTTTAAATCTCTTATTCTTTTAGTTAGTTTGTCCCTCCAGGCATGTTATAGCCGCGTTGAGTGGTTTTATATCGTTGGGAATCTTGTTGCTTTGCCGGCCTTAGGTTTGCCGATGGTTTGTTGCCCGTGCGCAATGTTGCGTCACGCGAGTCGTAGATTTGTCGAGAGATAGTTGTCTCTCAGCCTTGCGTTCCTTTGTTTAGGATTAAAGGCTTGGGTTCCACTTATGATTTGCTTCCGCAGATTTTAGTTTTTTGGGTGTTCGTATTGCCGTTATGGCTTTACCTTCCTATTCGAGCTTGATGGCTCATCTTTTGACTCGCACCATTATGCTTAGCGGTGCTTGTCCGTCTTTTAGCTTGTCTTAACGGCACGACCTTGGGATTTCGCATTGGAGTCGGCCGTTACACTTGGTATCGAGCTATAGGTTAGCTATTTCGCCAGGATAGGTTCCTTGGCCTAGTTTGGGTTGGGTTTATTGTTGAGTTATTAACGCTGAGTGTTCTTTGTAGGCGTATTATGTCAGAAACTTGGCGTGGGGCTAGTTCTAGCAGATGCGATTCGGATACAACTCGTTGCGAGAGGGAGAGAATGTTAATGATCCGCGTGTGACTCCTCAATGATGTTTGGATTGGAAGACGATTCTATGTTCTTGCAAGGTTCTTGAAGTTGAAACCGAAAGTTTTGATGGAAAGCCGGATACTACTAAGGTGAAACATTGGCTAGAAAGCATGGAGAAGATCTTTGTAGTTTTGGGTTGTACATCAGAAGAAATGGTGACCTTAGCGGTGTTTAGATTGGATGGTGCGGCCGAGCATTGGTGGTTTGAATTACGAGATCGTTGGAGACGACATGGAGTGCCTCGAGTGTGGGAGAACTTTGTCAAGGAGTTTATGGTACGGTTTAGTCCGGCAGTAATTCGAGAAAGAAGAGAGATGGAATTCCTAGTGTTAGAACAAGGAGATATGACCGTGGCTCAGTATTCAACAAAGTTTGCAGAGCTGGCTCGCTATTGTGGTTACTTGGTACCGGATGAGGCTAGGAAGACCGAGAGGTTTGTGAAAGGCCTGAGGACGAAATATCGTAGGCATCTTATTCCCTTACAGCTTACGGATTACCAAGGGGCTGTGGATCGTGCATATGCTATGGAGTTGGACATCGAGGAGTATGCTCAAAAGAGAACACCGAAGACTAATAGGAGCAATGATAACAAGAGAGGACAGCCGGCACCTCAGACAGTTAGTCAAGGAAATGTGCGTTCGGGTGGCCGGAGTGGTGTTACTACTTCTACTCAGAGGCGGCGAAGTGATGAGTTGATATGCCATTATTGTATGAGGACGGGACATGCCGTGAATAAGTGTTGGGGTAAATCCGGAAAATGCTTTGCTTGTGGTGGCGATCATGTTCGTAGAGATTGCCCAAGGATGAGAGTTAGTCAGTCTAGGAGTACTAGTCAACCATCTAGTGGCTCCAAGAGAGATAGTGACTGGTCGGCCTAGAGTTTGAGGGCGGCGTGGCGGTTGGCCATTGTGAGTTTTGAAACCTATCAGAAATAGGAAGGTACATTCTTGTATATATGTATATATTATATCGTTGTTACTATTATCGTTATTATGAGTATGCGATTAAATCGGTAGCTCATGTGCATTCATACATACATTACATGGTGTATTGTGTAATATTGGTTATTTGCTCGATCGGGAATAATACCCCAATGTGAGATCGATATATGATATGGTTTGTTTTGTGAATTACCGGTAGGTAATCGTACGTTGTGTATGGATTCTTGTTTAGTCTATATATATAAGACTATGCTATATATAGAGTTGTGGTTTTGTGTGGTTATATATAAAGGCCATAGTATATATATATATATGAAGTATGAATTGTATATTGATACTTATCGGTTGGGTATGATGTTTGTATATTCTATAAAGATATGTTTAATGTAATGAATGATATAATATTATGGTATTGTTAGTAGTTACTATGCGAGTAGGATATACACTCGACTTGTGAGAAGGTTGAAGGTTGCGATTTAGAGGATAATCACGGCTGCACGGGAGAGATTGACGCTTCACCGTGAGTATTGAGATGTTAACGTTGTGTTAGGATGCTTAGTGTATACATTGGTTGTAGACTTGGTCTAGAGCTTAAGAAAGGATAGTTTTGCGGAGTATAGACGTTACGGGCATTAGTAGTCTTGTCGATTCGTTGTGATTACTAGGAAATTATCTTGGTTGAGTGTACTAGGTACACGAGTTTTGTGATAGCTATGATTGTTGTTTGCCAAGGTAATAGACCTTGTTACTTGGTTTGATTTTATTCAATTATGTGCATTAGTTGTAGGAAACACCTACTTGATGCATTTACATTGTAGTATATTAAATTCTCATTTCATCATTATTATCTCATGTTCATTCATTTCATTAGCATAGGAGACTATTTAAAGGATGCTTAAAACTTTTTATTCATGAACCTTCGCATCCTTACGACGGAAACTTTTGAAGCTAATTCAGTAGGTACCCTGAATTGGTGAGCAAAAGGTATTCGTCGTTGGACTAGGATTGGTAAGAATTAAGTTAGAAATTGACTATACCCGTTACCAAATGGAATGGACTGAAATGGAATGAATTTTCAAAACATTTCATTAATGTGCTCTTATGTGTTCTTCACCCGCGATAGGGAAATCGTGAGTATGATTTACATGGTTTGAAATGCCGACTTGATTATCTCTAATTTGTTTGCAAATTGCTCCATAGGCAATTACTATTTCTTTTAACTTAGAATCTTTTGTGATTGAATTTCATGTTGAGCCCCGAAACAAATAGTTTCGGTAGATTGAATGTTTAAAGTGTCATTGAATGTGTTTTTACATGATTGGCCTCGTGACTCAAGTATGAGTCATATTGTTTTCTGTCTATTGAGATAGATTGAATTTGGATTAGTTTGACCCTTGTGTATGTATTAGAGTTTTTGTTCACCTCGTAACGATTGTGGTTGAGTGACCTAACATTGGTTGTATCATGATTTAGAATTCGGGACGAATTCTTTTTAAGGTGGAGAGTGTAACACCCCGCTCCTTCGTTAGCTCGGTTTGCGTGCTATACTTGCACTTCGTCCTTTGTTGACTGTATTTTTGGTTTGCGAGAGGGTCTAGATGTGTATGAGAGACCACATTAAGACCAAAACACTATTAAGAGATTCCATATAGTTGTTGACTTGCTAAAGTCACAAGTCGTGACTCGACGATAGTCGGAATGCGACGCGATTGAGAGTTTACTGCATTTTGTGTTCGAGACCTCGGTTTGGTCTTAGACCTCTATATGATGGCTTATTAACATGTTTAGATGTATTAGACTTCAAGTTGGAGGTGTTCCTTAAGTCTATCGATGATTTGGAAGCTTTGGAGATAGTGCTCGTCTCTATCGCGTAGTTCGGAATCGAGTCACGTGTAATCGTCTCTCCTTTGGGACTCTTATTTCCCTAGTTGTTGTTCAACTTCCTAGAAGTATTTAAGCTTCTTCATTAGCCCTTAGACTTGCCTTAAAAGTCTCCTTTCATTGCTCGTTCAATTGCTAGTTCATTCGGTTGCACGTTGTTGCACCTCTTCCGGTTTCGCTCCGAGTTGTTTCGGGAGTTGTTCGGGTGTGTTTCCGACTTGTTTTGAGTTGGGTTAGACCTTAGAATGGTTGCCCATGAGTTTGGGACCATTTAGGACATGTTTAGACCAAGTTCAAGGGTTGGACCATGCGCTCGCATCGAATTCTGATCACTAGCTCACGGGACAATGCTGAGAGCATTGCAAAATGAACTTAAGCTACAGAAGTCCAGGCGCCCGCCTGGCCATGTGTGAGGCGCCCGCCTCAAGTGCTGGTTGCACCTACGGAATTTTTCTCTGTTTTGCTGTTTTACGAATTTTGCTCCAAAACACCTATTCAAAACCTTTTCTAAACCCCACCTAAACCTCCCTAACCCTCCTTAATTATGTCCTAACATCTCTAACAAGTTTTAAGAGTGGATTAAGAGTGCTTTAGTGATCAATTAAGCTACCAAAAATCAGATTTTAAGTGACCACAATGTGGTGACACTTGTCCCACTCAGTTTTTAAGCAAATATAAGCCACAATCTGAAGAGTTGACCCTCATTTCTCTCCTTCACTCTCCAAAAACGGGATTCCTCTTCTCTCAAGTTCTCCCATGGCTTCTTGAAGCTATCTTCTTCATCCTCCATGATCCTTCACTCATTTGCTCAAGCCACGTCCATAAGAAGTGTAGAGCTTGAAGAGTAGAGCAGTTCCTACCGAATAGATTTCTCCTTTGCTTTCTTGGGTGTAGAATACAAGTAAGTTACTTCTTCTCTCTTTGATTTTGTACTCATTGATCCTAAGGAAAACAAACTCTATGCTATTTGAGGTCAATGAGTACACATACTTGCTTTGTGTGATTTTAATTTGTGATTTGAGCATGTGAACTTGTCAAAAGCATATGTAGGATGACTTATATGATTGTTGAAGTATATTGTTACTCTTCATCTTGAGTTTCTAGGATTGTGAGCATGCTAGAAATCATGTTTACATTTCATTTGGGTTTATTGTGGAATTATGCCTATGATTGGGGCTTTGGATGTATGAACTCACTAGATATCATGAGTAGGATCATTTAATTGAAATTATGTGATTTATAAAATGGGTTATGATTTATGTTGGGTTTTGTTAGAATTTTAGGCTTGAGAATCAAGCCCGAATTATTGGATAAATTGTTGTTAATTAAAGTGGGTATTAATGTTGAGGTTGATGAAATGTGTCATGAACGAAACTTAGTATTTAGACTCAACGGAGTCAAAATAAGTTTAATAATGTGTTAATAAACTCGAGTGAAAGTCCTACGACATTTGGGCTTCGTTTAACTATGATTATGATGAGTTCTTGGATTTTTAGGCTTGGGAAACAAGCTCGGATTATCTTGGGAGAATTGTTATAAATTTGATTGATGTGTTAATTTTGGGATTTATGAAATGTGTATTTAATGAAATGCGATATTTAGACTCAATGGAGTCATTTTAGGTTCAATAAGATGTTAGTGAGCCTTAGGTTGAAATCTTACGATGTTCGGGTTTGGTTGGTTTTGATTGTGAGTACCCGAGCATCTTGAATTGTGTACCGTTGGTGACACCCATGATATAGAGGCCTATTGGGGATTTATTTAGAGCGTGCTCGTTAGGGCACGGAGCATTAGAGACCAACCTATGATCTCGTATTACTTTAAGAAATGATTATTTGAATGAGTTCTCTTTTAGGGAATTTGGTCGCGTGCACATGAAAGCACTTGCGAGGATATGACTACGACTTAGTTTTAGTACCCTTGAGATTGGTTTTGAGGATGTCAATTATATACGACAGGTTTGGACTATGGTTGAGTCCGTTATGCTTTTATGAATAGACTAATCACTAAGTCTTGATTTATGGTTGTTCTTAGACTAAATAATAGTCTTTGGTTTAATCCCGAGTAGAGGGCTATAGTAGACCTCATATTGTGATTTCTTGAGCTTATATGCTACGTTTGATTGGGTTATGACTTGAGGATTATGAATACCTCAATATGTGGTTCTTAGACTAAACTGATAAGTTAGTTGGATTTGTTAAGTATGTGCAAATATGTGCATTGTTAAATTGGTGTGTAGAGCTTTATGACCTACTTGATTTGATAAGTCCGCTCTTGACGGTCTTGGTTCTTGTTTGAGCATGCGAGTAAATATCTACTTGTGCATTGCATGTAAGTCCAGCTGGCAATATTTGGATTGGTTTTTATGTCAGGGTAGGACGATACATCGCCTATACGAATCGTAAGATTCGTATTCGCTATGGATCGCCGCACTGACCTCACACACACCTCCACCGTTGGCCCCAGTGGGGAAGTTAGCCCATCTCGTAACCAATAGAGCGAATGGATTATGCTAATCTAGACTGAGAAAGGGCTGCCTTTTGAGGCGTAGCCACTCAGTGCGTCGATGTATCAATCACGTGCATCGTGTCACAAACTAGTATAACATTGTGTATCGCAGGAGCAGCACAAACGACACTATTTGGGTAATTTCTCTATCCCTTATGTGGCTTACTATAAGCACTTATATGAAAGATAACGTGTTATGTGGTTTATGAAGTTTACGTTACTTGATGACTTAATACAAGTTTATTGTTGGTATGCTATTAAGATGCCATGATTTTGTACATGCTTGTGCATTATGCCATGCCACATCATGCTATGCCATACAATTGCATTTAGTAACTTACTGGGTCATTATGACTCACTCCGTGTGTTTGTTTTCCTTAGTTTGTGCAAATCGTTAGCGGCGCCTTCGGATAGTGATTTCTAATGTGTGGTCTTCCGGCTTTAAGCTTGGAGATTTTGTTATTATTGTATATATTATTTTGTGAGACACGGATGTAAATTTATGTAAACTTTACTTGGGTAGTTATGTTAGTATTTTATTTTGTATTATTTTGGGAGCCGACTTGTTTGGTCGAGCTGTTGTATTTATTTAGAAGTTTATTCTGTTGTCTTTCCGAGCAAAGTATTAGCTCGCTTGTTCTAGTATTTTGTCATTGTTATTTCTATCTCCGACAACTTTAGTCGAGAGACATTGGTTTAGTTGTTAGTGTTTAATCTCTTATTCTTATAGTTGATCTGTCCCTCCGGCATATTATAGCCGTTGAGTGGTTGTTTATCAGGTTGGGATCTTGTTGCTTGCCGGCCTTAGGTTTGCCGATGGTTTGTTACCCGTGCGCAATGTTGCGTCACGCGAGTCGTAGATTTGTCGAGAGATAGTTGTCTCTCAGCCTTGAGTTCCTTTGTTAGGATTAAAGGCTTGCGTTCCACTTATGATTTGCTTCCGCAGATTTTAGTTTTTATTTGTTCCGTATTGCCGTTATGGCTTTACCTTCCTGTTCGAGCTTGATAGCTCATCTTTTGACTCGCACCATTATGCTTATTAGGTGCGTGTCTGTCTCTTAGCTTGTCTTGACGGCACGACCTTGGGATTCCGCATTGGAGTCCGGGTCGGGCTGTCACATAAGGTCAGGCTTAGGGATTAGGGAGGATAAGACCATTTTCTAAGTTAAGGTTTAAGGTTAGGCTTAGGGATTAGGGTTAGCATTAGAGTTAGGGTTTAAGGTTTAGTGATTAGGGATAGTGCATAATGTTTAAGGTTTTAGGGTTAAGGTTTAAGGTTAGAGACTTAAGGTTAGGGTTTAAGGTTTCGAATTAGGTTTAGGGATAAGGGTTAGGGTTTAGGTGATACAATTGTTTTTGGTTTAAGGTTTATAGTTAGGCTTAGGGCATGGGGATAGGCTAAGAGTTAGGTTTAAGGTTTAAGGTTTAAGGTTTTAGGTTTTAAGCTTCGGCTTACGGATTAGGTTTAGGGTTTAGGGTTTAGGGTTTACGGTAAAGGGTTTAAGGTTTAAGGGTTTAAGGTTTGGCTTAGGGTTTAGGGTTTAAGGTTTATGGTTTTAGGATTTATGGTTTAGGGTTTTGGGTTTTAGGGTTTAAGGTTTTAAGGTTTAACGTTTGGCTTAGGGATTAGGGTTAGGGTTTAAGGTTTAAGGTTTAAGGATTAGGGTTTAATGTTTAAGGTTAGAGTTTAGGCTTAAGGTAACGGAAGCCTTAAATCTTAAACCCTAACCCTTTATATGCCCTAACCAAACCAAACCCTAAAAGGAAAAAATAAATAAAAATGAATGAAAAACCCAAAAACTACCAAAGCCCGAAACAGTGCTTAAACAACATTTTTGGGATTAAAACGAAGTCATCACCGGTTACACCCTAAACCCTAAACCCTTAAACCTAATCTCTAAAACCTTAAATCTTAAACCCTAAACCCTAACCCTAACTCTTATTCCCTAACCTTAAACCTTATACCTTAAACCTGAACCTTAATCCCAAAGCCTTAAACCCTAACTCTAGCCCTATCCCCAATCCCTAAGCCTAACCAAAAACCTTAAACCAAAAACAATTGTCTCACTTAAACCCTAACCCTTATCCCTAAACCTAATTCGAAACCTTAAACCCTAACCTCGAGTTTCTAACCTTAAACCTTAACCCTAAAACCTTAAACATTATACACTAACGCTAAACCATAAACCATAACTCTAATGATAACCCTAATCGCTAAGCCTAACCTTAATCCCTATTAACGAGAAACAAAAAAAATTATTTATGAATGGAAGAAACATGAAATGAAGACGATAATCTCCATACAGATGAAGTATCAACTATTTTGAATCCAAAAAAAAATTTAAAAATATAAAAAATTAAAAAAATATTTGGTTCATAAAACTGGTACAAGTTTTATGAACAAAAAATTTATTTATTTATTTTTATTTTTTAATATATTTTTTTGTATTCAAAATAGTTGATGCTTCATCCTTATGGTGATTATCATGTTCATTTCATGTTTTTTCCTTCAAAAATATTTTTTTTTGTTTCTCGTTCATAGGGATTAAGGTCAGGCTTAGGGATTAGGGAGGATAAGACCATTTTCTAAGTTAAGGTTTAAGGTTAGGCTTAGGGATTAGGGTTAGCATTAGAGTTAGGGTTTAAGGTTTAGTGATTAGGGATAGTGCATAATGTTTAAGGTTTTAGGGTTAAGGTTTAAGGTTAGAGACTCAAGGTTAGGGTTTATTAGGTTTAGGGATAAGGGTTAGGGTTTAGGTGATACAATTGTTTTTGGTTTAAGGTTTATAGTTAGGCTTAGGGCATGGGATTAGAGTTAAGGTTTAAGGTTTTAGGGTTTAAGCTTCGGCTTAGGATTAGGTTTAGGGTTTAGGGTTAAGGGTTTAAGGTTTAAGGTTTAAGGTTTAAGGGTTTAAGGTTTGGCTTAGGGTTTAGGGTTTAAGGTTTATGGTTTTAGGATTTAGGGTTTAGGGTTTAAGGGTTTAAGGTTTTAAGGTTTAACGTTTGGCTTAGGGATTAGGGTTAGGGTTTAAGGTTTAAGGTTTAGGGATTAGGGTTTAATGTTTAAGGTTAGAGTTTAGGCTTAAGGTAACGAAACCTTAAATCTTAAACCCTAACCCTTTATATGCCCTAACCAAACCAAACCCTAAAAGGAAAAAATAAATAAAAATGAATGAAAAACCCAAAAACTTCCAAAGCCCGTAACAGTGCTTAAACAACATTTTTTGGATTAAAACGAAGTCATCACCGGTTACACCCTAAACCCTAAACCCTTAAACCTAATCTCTAAAACCTTAAACCCTAAACCCTAACCCTAACTCTTATTCCCTAACCTTAAACCTTATACCTTAAACTTGAACCTTAATCCCAAAGTCTTAAACCCTAACTCTAGCCCTATCCCCAATCCCTAAGCCTAACCAAAAACCTTAAACCAAAAACAATTGTCTCACTTAAACCCTAACCCTTATCCCTAAACCTAATTCGAAACCTTAAACCCTAACCTCGAGTTTCTAACCTTAAACCTTAACCCTAAAACCTTAAACATTATACACTAACCCTAATCGCTAAACCATAAACCATAACTCTAATGCTAACCCTAATCGCTAAGCCTAACCTTAATCCCTATGAACGAGAAACAAAAAAATTATTTATGAATGGAAGAAACATGAAATGAAGACGATAATCTCCATACAGTTGAAGAATCAACTATTTTGAATCCAAAAAAAAATACATAAAAAAATAAAAAAATATTTTGTACATGAACAAAAAATATATTTATTTATTTTTATTTTTTAATATTTGTTTTTGTATTCAAAATAGTTGATGCTTCATCCTTATGGTGATTATCATGTTCATTTCATGTTTTTTCCCTTCAAAAATATTTTTTTGTTTCTCGTTCATAGGGATTAAGGTCAGGCTTAGGGATTAGGGAGGATAAGACCATTTTCTAAGTTAAGGTTTAAGGTTAGGCTTAGGGATTAGGGTTAGCATTAGAGTTAGGGTTTAAGGTTTAGTGATTAGGGATAGTGCATAATGTTTAAGGTTTTAGGGTTAAGGTTTAAGGTTAGAGACTCAAGGTTAGGGTTTAAGGTTTCGAATTAGGTTTAGGGATAAGGGTTAGGGTTTAGGTGATACAATTGTTTTTGGTTTAAGGTTTATAGTTAGGCTTAGGGCATGGGGATAGGCTAAGAGTTAGGGTTTAGGGTTTAAGGTTTAAGGTTTTAGGTTTTAAGCTTCGGCTTACAGATTAGGTTTAGGGTTTAGGGTTTACGACAAAGGGTTTAAGGTTTAAGGGTTTAAGGTTTGGCTTAGGGTTTAGGGTTTAAGGTTTATGGTTTTAGGATTTAGGGTTTAGGGTTTTGGGTTTTAGGGTTTAAGGTTTTAAGGTTTAACGTTTGGCTTAGGGATTAGGGTTAGGGTTTAAGGTTTAAGGTTTAGGGATTAGGGTTTAATGTTTAAGGTTAGAGTTTAGGCTTAAGGTAACGGAAACCTTAAATCTTAAACCCTAACCCTTTATATGCCCTAACCAAACCAAACCCTAAAAGGAAAAAATAAATAAAAATGAATGAAAACCCAAAAAACTTCCAAAGCCCAAGCTTAAACAACATTTCTTGGGATTAAAAGCGAAGTCATCACCGGTTACACCTAAACCCTAAACCCTTAAACCTAATCTCTAAAACCTTAAATCTTAAACCCTAAACCTAAACCCTAACCTTTAGGCATGCACTTATAAAATTCTTGGGCTACACTTTAAACAAGTCATTTGGCTTAAAAACCTTTAACCTTAAACCTTTTATAGCGAACCCTATAAACCTTATAACATATTACAAAAATCGGACTCCTTGCTAACCCTTTCCCTAACTTTTTCCCTAAATCTTAAACCTTAGTAAGGCCCATGGGTACACTTAGGTTTAAAAAATAAATCATACTATAGGGGGGTTAGGTTTATGGGATAATTTTTGTTCTTTTTTAAAATGGGTTTCAACCTTGGGATTTTAGGGGTTTAATTGGTTGGTTTAAAAACTTAGAGGTTATTGAGTTTGAAGGGTTTCTAAGTTAAGGTTGAAGGCATTGGTGGAGTTAATAGGTAGGATTAGGGGGTTTCTAAATGTTTTAAATAGACAATAGGGGTTAGGCGGCATTTAATTGATTAGGGTTTAAGGTTTATCCCTAAGTTTAAGGTTTAAGGGTTTTTTGCTTTGAACGGTTTATGGCCTGGGGTTTAAGGTTTAGGTTTTGGGTTTAAGGCTTAAGGTTTAACTAGTTTGTTAGGGATAGGGTTAGGGTTTAGGTTTAAGGGTTTTGGATAGGGGTTTAAGGGTTTTAGAAAGGTTTAAAGGGATGGGTTAAAGGGATAATGCTAACCAAACCAAACCTAAAAGGAAAAAAAAAAATAAAAATAAAAACCCTAACAATTTTGATTAAACCATAAACCTAAACCCTAAACCAATCTCTAAAACTTAAATCTTAAACTTTAAACCTAACCTAACTCTTATTCCTAACCTTAAACCTTATACCTTAAACTGAACCTTAATCCCAAAGCCTTAAACCCTAACTCTAGCCCTATCCCCAATCCCTAAGCCTAACCAAAACCTTAAACCAAAAACAATTGTCTCACTTAAACCCTAACCCTTATCCCTAAACCTAATTCAAAACCTTAAACCCTAACCTCGAGTTTCTAACCTTAAACCTTAACCCTAAAACCTTAAACATTATACACTAACCCTAATCGCTAAACCATAAACCATAACTCTAATGCTAACCCTAATCGCTAAGCCTAACCTTAATCCCTATGAACGAGAAACAAAAAAATTATTTATGAATGGAAGAAACATGAAATGAAGACGATAATCTCCATACAGATGAAGCATCAACTATTTTGAATCAAAAAAAAATTTAAAAATATATAAAAAATAAAAAATATTTTGTTCATAAAACTGGTACCGGTTTATGAACAAAACATTTTTTATTTTTTATTTTTTAATATATTTTTTTGATTCAAAATAGTTGATGCTTCATCCTTATGGTGATTATCATGTTCATTTCATGTTTTTTCCCTTCAAAAATATTTTTTGTTTCTCGTTCATAGGGATTAAGGTCAAGCTTAGGGATTAGGGAGGATAAGACCATTTTCTAAGTTAAGGTTTAAGGTTAGGCTTAGGGATTAGGGTTAGCATTAGAGTTAGGGTTTAAGGTTTAGTGATTAGGGATAGTGCATAATGTTTAAGGTTTTAGGGTTAAGGTTTAAGGTTAGAGACTCAAGGTTAGGGTTTAAGGTTTCGAATTAGGTTTAGGGATAAGGGTTAGGGTTTAGGTGATACAATTGTTTTTGGTTTAAGGTTTATAGTTAGGCTTAGGGCATGGGGATAGGCTAAGAGTTAGGGTTTAAGGTTTAAGGTTTAAGGTTTTAGGGTTTAAGCTTCGGCTTAGGGATTAGGTTTAGGGTTTAGGGTTTAAAGTTTAAGGTTTAAGGTTTAAGGGTTTAAGGTTTGGCTTAGGGTTTAGGGTTTAAGGTTTATGGTTTTAGGATTTAGGGTTTAGGGTTTAGGGTTTTAGGGTTTAAGGTTTTAAGGTTTAACGTTTGGCTTAGGGATTAGGGTTAGGGTTTAAGGTTTAAGGTTTAGGGATTAGGGTTTAATGTTTAAGGTTAGAGTTTAGGCTTAAGGTAAACCTTAAATCTTAAACCTAACCCTTTATATGCCTAACCAAACCAAACCCTAAAAGGAAAAAATAAATAAAAATGAATGAAAAACCCAAAAACTTCCAAAGCCCGTAACAGTGCTTAAGCAACATTTCTTTGGATTAAAACGAAGTCATCACCGGTTACACCCTAAACCCTTAAACCTAATCTCTAAAACCTTAAATCTTAAACCCTAAACCCTAACCTAACTCTTATTCCCTAACCTTAAACCTTATACCTTAAACCTTAAACCTGAACCTTAATCCCAAAGCCTTAAACCCTAACTCTAGCTCTATCCCCAATCCCTAAGCCTAACCAAAAACCTTAAACCAAAAACAATTGTCTCACTTAAACCCTAACCCTTATCCCTAAACCTAATTCAAAACCTTAAACCCTAACCTCGAGTTTCTAACCTTAAACCTTAACCCTAAAACCTTAAACATTATACACTAACCCTAATCGCTAAACCATAAACCATAACTCTAATGCTAACCCTAATCGCTAAGCCTAACCTTAATCCCTATGAACGAGAAACAAAAAAATTATTTATGAATGGAAGAAACATGAAATGAAGACGATAATCTCCATACAGATGAAGCATCAACTATTTTGAATCCAAACAAAAATTTAAAAAATATAAAAATATAAAAAATATTTTGTTCATAAAAGGTTTATGAACAAAACATTTTTATTTATTTTTATTTTTTAATATTTTTTTGGATTCAAAATAGTTGATGCTTCATCCTATGGTGATTATCATGTTCATTTCATGTTTTTCCTTCAAAAATATTTTTTTGTTTCTCATAGGGATTAAGGTCAGGCTTAGGGATTAGGGAGGATAAGACCATTTTCTAAGTTAAGGTTTAAGGTTAGGCTTAGGGATTAGGGTTAGCATTAGAGTTAGGGTTTAAGGTTTAGTGATTAGGGATAGTGCATAATGTTTAAGGTTTTAGGGTTAAGGTTTAAGGTTAGAGACTCAAGGTTAGGGTTTAAGGTTTCGAATTAGGTTTAGGGATAAGGGTTAGGGTTTAGGTGATACAATTGTTTTTGGTTTAAGGTTTATAGTTAGGCTTAGGGCATGGGGATAGGCTAAGAGTTAGGGTTTAAGGTTTAAGGTTTTAGGGTTTAAGCTTCGGCTTAGGGATTAGGTTTAGGGTTTAGGGTTTAGGGTTTAAGGTTTAAGGTTTAAGGTTTAAGGGTTTAAGGTTTGGCTTAGGGTTTAGGGTTTAAGGTTTATGGTTTTAGGATTTAGGGTTTAGGGTTTAGGGTTTTAGGGTTTAAGGTTTTAAGGTTTAACGTTTGGCTTAGGGATTAGGGTTAGGGTTTAAGGTTTAAGGTTTAGGGATTAGGGTTTAATGTTTAAGGTTAGAGTTTAGGCTTAAGGTAACGGAAACCTTAAATCTTAAACCCTAACCCTATATGCCCTAACCAAACCAAACCCTAAAAGGAAAAAATAAATAAAAATGAATGAAAAACCCAAAAACTTCCAAAGCCCGTAACAGTGCTTAAACAACATTTTCTTGGGATTAAAAGCGAAGTCATCACCGGTTACACCTAAACCTAAACCCTTAAACCTAATCTCTAAAACCTTAAATCTTAAACCCTAAACCCTAAACCTAACCTAACTCTTATTCCCTAACCTTAAACCTGAACCTTAATCCCAAAGCCTTAAACCTAACTCTAGCTCTATCCCCAATCCCTAAGCCTAACCAAAACCTTAAACCAAAAACAATTGTCTCACTTAAACCCTAACCCTTATCCCTAAACCTAATTCGAAACCTTAAACCCTAACCTCGAGTTTCTAACCTTAAACCTTACCTTACCCTAAAACCTTAAACATTATACACTAACCTAATCGCTAAACCATAAACCATAACTCTAATGCTAACCCTAATCGCTAAGCCTAACCTTAATCCCTATGAACGAGAAACAAAAAAAATTATTTATGAATGGAAGAAACATGAAATGAAGACGATAATCTCCATACAGATGAAGCATCAACTATTTTGAATCCAAACAAAAATTTTAAAAAAAATATTAAAAATAAACAAATATTTTGTTCATAAAACTGGTACCAGTTTATGAACAAAACATTTTTTTATTTATTTTTATTTTTTAATATTTTGTTGTGGATTCAAAATAGTTGATGCTTCATCCTTATCGTGATTATCATGTTCTTTTGATGTTTTTTCCCTTCAAAAATATTTTTTTGTTTCTCGTTCATAGGGATTAAGGTCAGGCTTAGGGATTAGGGAGGATAAGACCATTTTCTAAGTTAAGGTTTAAGGTTAGGCTTAGGGATTAGGGTTAGCATTAGAGTTAGGCTTTAAGGTTTAGTGATTAGGGATAGTGCATAATGTTTAAGGTTTTAGGGTTAAGGTTTAAGGTTAGAGACTCAAGGTTAGGGTTTAAGGTTTCGAATTAGGTTTAGGGATAAGGGTTAGGGTTTAGGTGATACAATTGTTTTTGGTTTAAGGTTTATAGTTAGGCTTAGGGCATGGGGATAGGCTAAGAGTTAGGGTTTAAGGTTTAAGGCTTTAAGCTTCGGCTTAGGGATTAGGTTTAGGGTTTAGGGTTTAAGGGTTTTAAGGTTTTTTAAGGGTTTAAGGTTTAAGGGTTTAAGGTTTGGCGTTTAGGGTTTAGGGTTTAAGGTTTAGGGTTTTTTAGGGTTTAGGGTTTTTTTAAGGTTTAACGTTTGGCTTAGGGATTAGGGTTAGGGTTTAAGGTTTAAGGTTTAGGGATTAGGGTTTAATGTTTAAGGTTAGAGTTTAGGCTTAAGGTAACGAAACCTTAAATCTTAAACCCTAACCCTTTATATGCCTAACCAAACCAAACCCTAAAAGGAAAAAATAAATAAAAATGAATGAAAAACCCAAAAAACTTCCAAAGCCGTAAAGTGCTTAAACAACATTTTTGGGATTAAAAGCGAAGTCATCACGGTTACACCTAAACCTAAACCCTTAAACCTAATCTCTAAAACCTTAAATCTTAAACCTAAACCTAAACCCTAACCTAACTCTTATTCCCTAACCTTAAACCTTATACCTTAAACTGAACCTTAATCCCAAAGCCTTAAACCTAACTCTAGCCCTATCCCCAATCCCTAAGCCTAACCAAAAACCTTAAACCAAAAACAATTGTCTCACTTAAACCTAACCCTTATCCCTAAACCTAATTCAAAACCTTAAACCCTAACCTCGAGTTTCTAACCTTAAACCTTAACCTAAAACCTTAAACATTATACACTAACCTAATCGCTAAACCATAAACCATAACTCTAATGCTAACCCTAATCGCTAAGCCTAACCTTAATCCCTATGAACGAGAAACAAAAAAATTATTTATGAATGGAAGAAACATGAAATGAACACGATAATCTCCATACGGATGAAGCATCAACTATTTTGAATCCAAAAAAAATTTAAAAAAATATAAAAAAATATTTTGTTCATAAAAGCGGTACCGGTTTATGAACAAAACATTTTTATTTATTTTTATTTTTTAATATTTTTTTGGATTCAAAATAGTTGATGCTTCATCCTTATGGTGATTATCATGTTCATTTCATGTTTTCCTTCAAAAATATTTTTTTGTTTCTCGTTCATAAGATTCTTAGGGATTAGGGAGGATAAGACCATTTTCTAAGTTAAGGTTTAAGGTTAGGCTTAGGGATTAGGGTTAGCATTAGAGTTAGGGTTTAAGGTTTAGTGATTAGGGATAGTGCATAATGTTTAAGGTTTTAGGGTTAAGGTTTAAGGTTAGAGACTCAAGGTTAGGGTTTAAGGTTTCGAATTAGGTTTAGGGATAAGGGTTAGGGTTTAGGTGATACAATTGTTTTTGGTTTAAGGTTTATAGTTAGGCTTAGGGCATGGGGATAGGCTTAGAGTTAGGGTTTAAGGTTTAAGGTTTAAGGTTTTAGGGTTTAAGGGCTTGGTTTAGGTTTAAGGTTTAGGGTTTAAGGGTTTAGGGTTTAGGGTTTAAGGTTTAAGGGTTTATTTAGGTTTAGGGTTTAGGGTTTTAGGGTTTAGGGTTTAAGGTTTTAGGTCTTAGGTTTAACGTTTGGCTTAGGGATTAGGGTTAGGGTTTAAGGTTTAAGGTTTAGGGATTAGGGTTTAATGTTTAAGGTTAGAGTTTAGGCTTAAGGTAACGGAAACCTTAAATCTTAAACCCTAACCCTATATGCCTAACCAAACCAAACCCTAAAAGGAAAAAATAAATAAAAATGAATGAAAAACCCAAAAACTTCCAAAGCCCGTAACGATTGCTTAAACAACATTTTTGGGATTAAAAGCGAAGTCATCACGGGTTACACCTAAACCTAAACCCTTAAACCTAATCTCTAAAACCTTAAATCTTAAACCTAAACCTAAACCCTAACTCTTAACTAACCTTAAACCTTATACCTTAAACCTGAACCTTAATCCCAAAGCCTTAAACCCTAACTCTAGCCCTATCCCCAATCCCTAAGCCTAACCAAAAACCTTAAACCAAAAACAATTGTCTCACTTAAACCCTAACCCTTATCCCTAAACCTAATTCAAAACCTTAAACCCTAACCTCGAGTTTCTAACCTTAAACCTTAACCTAAAACCTTAAACATTATACACTAACCTAATCGCTAAACCATAAACCATAACTCTAATGCTAACCCTAATCGCTAAGCCTAACCTTAATCCCTATGAACGAGAAACAAAAAAATTATTTATGAATGGAAGAAACATGAAATGAACACGATAATCTCCATACGGATGAAGCATCAACTATTTTGAATCCAAAAAAAATTTAAAAAAATAAAAATATAAAAAAATATTTTGTTCATAAAACTGGTACCAGTTTATGAACAAAAAATTTGTTTATTTATTTTTATTTTTTAATATTTTTTGATTCAAAATAGTTGATGCTTCATCCTTATGGTGATTATCATGTTCATTTCATGTTTTTTTCAAAAAATTTTTTTGTTTCTCGTTCATAGGGATTAAGGTAGGGATTAGGGAGGATAAGACCATTTTCTAAGTTAAGGTTTAAGGTTAGGCTTAGGGATTAGGGTTAGCATTAGAGTTAGGGTTTAAGGTTTAGTGATTAGGGATAGTGCATAATGTTTAAGGTTTTAGGGTTAAGGTTTAAGGTTAGAGACTCAAGGTTAGGGTTTAAGGTTTCGAATTAGGTTTAGGGATAAGGGTTAGGGTTTAGGTGATACAATTGTTTTTGGTTTAAGGTTTATAGTTAGGCTTAGGGCATGGGGATAGGCTTAGAGTTAGGGTTTAAGGTTTAAGGTTTAAGGTTTTAGGGTTTAAGCTTTGGCTTAGGGATTAGGTTTAGGGTTTAGGGTTTAGGGTTTACGGTAAAGGGTTTAAGGTTTAAGGGTTTAAGGTTTGGCTTAGGGTTTAGGGTTTAAGGTTTATGGTTTTAGGATTTAGGGTTTAGGGTTTAGGGTTTTAGGGTTTAAGGTTTAAGGTTTAACGTTTGGCTTAGGGATTAGGGTTAGGGTTTAAGGTTTAAGGTTTAGGGATTAGGGTTTAATGTTTAAGGTTAGAGTTTAGGCTTAAGGTAGTGCATAATGTTTAAGGTTTTAGGGTTAAGGTTTAAGGTTAGAGACTCGAATTAGGTTTAGGGATAAGGGTTAGGGTTTAGGTGATAGAATTGTTTTTGGTTTAAGGTTTATAGTTAGGCTTAGGGCATAGATAGGCTTAGAGTTAGGGTTTAAGGTTTAAGGTTTAAGGTTTTAGGGTTTAAGCTTTGGCTTAGGGTTTAGGGTTTAGGGTTTAGGGTTTGGGGTTTAGGGTTTGAGTAAAGGGTTTAAGGTTTTAAGGTTTAAGGTTTAAGGGTTTAAGGTTTGGCTTAGGGTTTAGGGTTTAAGGTTTAAGGTTTATGGTTTTTATTTAGGGTTTAGGGTTTAGGGTTTTAGGTCTTATGGTTTAACGTTTGGCTTAGGGATTATGGTTAGAGTTTAAGGTTTAAGGTTTAGGGATTAGGGTTTAATGTTTAAGGTTAGAGTTTAGGCTTAAGGTAAGCGGAAACCTTAAATCTTAAACCTAACCCTTTATATGCCCTAACCAAACAGAACCTAAACCACTACAACAAACAGAGGCATTCACAACATTTTTTACACAACGTTTTCCAAGAAGAAACGTTGTAATTGATATATCTAAGACAACGTTCTTATTCAAAAGCGTTGCATATGACTTTTTATATCGTTTAATTACAACGTTCTAAAACAAACGTTATGGTTTCCTTTAAAATTACAACGTTTTATATAGAAACGTTGTTGTTTCCTTTAAATTACAACGTTTATTTTTGGAAACGTTGTTGTTTCCTTTTTAAATGACAGCGTTTTTCCAAGGAACGTTGTTATACTCCATAATACAACGTTTTATTCAAAACGCTGTGAAATCCACCAAAAAAAGAAGCGGGATAATTTACCGCTATTACTAAAAAATGCTTTGTAAGCCAATTTTTTCTCAGGGTAGCTCTTTTGCGCTTTCGGCACTCACCTATTCATCAATCAAGTTCCCGACATCTCTGTCTTTCGAGAATCAGCCTGATTCCCAGAATTCGCGAAGACTTGCGCAGACTCAAGCTCTCTCTTAACTAATCCCTTTCTGTCAAGCTCGATCTCTCTTCAATTTGAGTTCTCAAAAGGTATAAGTCCCAAGATTTCAGTTCAAGTTCTCATAAGAAACACACTGATCTCTTTTCGTTTCTCCTCCCTTTTCACGCAGATTTTGTAGGAGAATTGTGGGTTTTCTATCTACGATTAGGGCTTGTTTCGTCACTTGAATCGTGGGTTCGTTTGGTAAGCATCCCTCTCTTTCCATATCTAATTTGTGCCCTCATGAAACTACGCCCTAAAACATAATCTCTGCGACTTTGCACTAAAATCCGAACATGAATATGCCCTAACACACTTTAAATCTCTTTCCCTCAATGTTTCATTTATATTTCCCTAGATTTTTATTTTCCCTCTCATCCCCTCTAATTTCACTATTATGTGAGTATTAACATTAAATATGGTTTATTGTGTATCCTAAAAGTTATGGAACTAGTTTAGAGTTCACTCATCCAAGTCAATTTTTATACTGCCTACAAGGTGTTTGATGTTTGGCCTCTAAGAATATTTAACATGTATCTATCCCAAAAGGATGTCCCAGAGAAGCGCCGTGTTTCAAAACATATGCTGCCTGGGAATTAACCAATAATTCCCAAGTCTCCTATAAATTTAATGGGGTTTTTTTATACATCTGTTCATTTTATGCAGAAAGTAAATATCCGTACCTTAAACCAATACGTCCGTTGTCTAAGGCATGCTTATTGTTCAAGTTTTTCTTCTAGCTAGACTCGATCTTCTTTCTCTCTATCATATCGATCTTTTTTATTTTGACTATATCTATATCAAAGGACAAAGGTTGATTATACTCTTCTTTCGTGCATGATTTATGGATGATGCTGCAATGGCAGGAAAATGGTAGTGCACTCTATACAATCTATACCGCATATACTAACTAACTGCTACCATTTGATTCATATCGGTTGGACAAAGACATCATCTTTACTGATATAAAAGTGCATTTTTTTGTTATTCATTGATCTTGGTCGTTAAATCCCTCTATTTGTTATCGTGATGTTGTTTCCTCGTGATTAACGACCAATTCACTTGATTTTCCTACCAATATCAGTTACACACAAATGCTAGTGAGTGTGTGTGTGTGTGTGAGTGCGTGTCGATTTTGTTGTTTTTCTCACTTGCCAACTTAGATTGTACTTATATGTGGTCACATTTTTTTGTCCTTCTTTTCCAGCAACTCGAGAAGCTGCATAAGGAAATGCTGCAGCGCAAAAGAAGGTTCATATCTAACTTCTCCATCGTTAACATATCTCCATTATTCATGACTAGTAATTTAAGCTTCATCAATTTCAGCCGTTGATCAGAAATAAACGGCCAAGATCTGATCATACATACATACACACGTGTGGTGGTTTCAATTAAGTTAAATACGGATCACGAACATATCGTGGAATTTTTGTAATCTAGAATACATGACTGAGATTGTCACAGATCCATTCGTCAAACAATTAATCTAGAAAAGATTACATTTACATGCAAGATAATATATCAATCTGAAAAAGTAAAAATTAATATATGCATCGAGATTAGTGAGTAAGTACATATGCTGCCGAGGTGTGGTTCCCGAACAATTGAAGCTGTTTATTTGTTTTGTATGGCGTTTCCTATACAGATGCCTACTTCTGCAATATATCGAGCTGAATATGAGTTTTTGATTATGTTCGTTACATGTAGTTCGTTCTTGCCCAGCCAAATATGTTTCCCCAAGTCTTTTGCATTACACATCGTTGGCCAATGTTCTGGAAGAAAGATGTTAATTATCACCATTCACCTCACATGATTTATCGTGGGAATATCTTGGAAACTACTTTAGTGGTTAATAGTTTGGAGATATGGTGCAAGCATGAAAAGTTATCTTTACTATAATTCTTTGGCTTACCACTAGAATTTGACCATTTACCTGTACGAGTCTCCATTTTTCATTCTTGTGGTTTATATATCTTTTAATCTTTTATTGTTATTGTTACCTTTTCTTGTTTTTGTTATCGGGTTGGGACCATTTTAGGGTCCAAGGTTAGCACGGTAACACTAGTTTTCACTTTAGGGTTCCAGGTTTCAATTTTAGCAATATAGAGTCCAATGTTCCAAATTGTTCTAATTGGTGGGTCTAGAGTAACTTCCATTTCAGTCGTATGCAATTTATATTACAAGAATTTGGATTATCTTTCAATTGATCATAATACATGGTGGTCTGATCTAATCTTTTAGATATTTGATTTATTTATTTTTGCATCATTGATGGTGGGTAATTTAGTGTTATGATGTAAGAGAAAATGCAAAGAGGATGGTGGTGGCGCTGAGTCGGAAGGAGTAGATAGAAAATCCAATTGTGAGACGGAGGAAACCGTGCAACCAACCTTCCTCCTTACCTCTAACTATTATAACACCACTGCTCCATCACGCTATTGAACATAGTTATGCACTTAGAATTTAAGCTTGCTAAATAACCCAGAAAACAGATATCGAAGTTCAGAACCAATCTGCAAATAAAATGAGGATGCTCCTGTATATATGCTGTAAAAGGTAGACAAAAATAGGTGAGAAACTCTCCATGTGAAAATGGGCAGATGAACTTTTGTGTTGTTGGGTGTAAATCTATTCTTTCTTGCTATTCCCAACAATCTCTCTTGATTCTTTTATGGTGCTCCTGAGTCCTGTATATGCATAAGGAAATCAAGATGCTAACCCGTATATCAATGTATTTATTGATCCCTTGGGACTTGGGAGTGCCATTTCAAGTCCTCCAAAAACTCAACCCCAACTGCAGGTCATCAGTTTGGAATTTTGAACCAAACAAAATTGCAATGGTTCGGCTCGAAACCACGGTTCAGTTTTACTGTTCAAGTTCATAGTTAAAGCATGTCAAAAAAATGCACAAGTTGACTATTTGTCTGGAATGAAGGGATAATATTTCATTCTTACTAAAATATGAAATTCTTCACCGAAAAGACACTTTAGTTGAAATGGAGAGGCAATTTGGTTTGGTGGATTAGCATGAGCTAAAATTGCAAAGTGAACCAAACCATCAAAATTGGTTCGCGCTTCAGTTTGACAGTTTCGATACAAATGTCTCCATGCATAGAAGATTGACAGTCTTTGATACCTTCCTACAGAAAAGAAAGCATTTTTCTCTGGTCAAAACTTAAAAACACAAAAAAAATGTGCCGATAGAGCCCTGAATCTGATGGCCAGCTAATCGGTTGGTCAATATTTCAAGCTCTGACATGTCCCACAATCTTCTTTCCAACTGATGAGAAACAAAAGTTGTTGATTTTAGATTAGATTAGATTATACATGCAATGGGTGAAAATGGAACTCCATTCACTTGTAGAATCTCCCAAACACCTAATCATCAAGGCATCTCCATGCCATCCGTGTTTCAAACCTGCCCAAAATTGTTTGCCAATTAACCAATAATTCCCAGCCCTTTAGACTGTCCAAACCTGCTCAAAACTGCTCCAACTTCAGCCACAAAACCTGCTCAAAACCCTTTCTAAAACAGCCCTTAATATAGCCTAGCAACACCAATTTTGAACAGCCAAAAATATGCCCAAAACTACACGAGCAGGCTGTCCCAACACGAGTCCAAAACAGCCCCGTAACAGCCCTGAATACACGCACAATAACAGCACAAAATAAAGATCCTATTAGAATAGTATTCTGATTTTTGAAATTGTTAGTCATATGAACCCTATAACTCGAATATTTCCTCTATAAATAGAAAAAAAATCTTGATCTAAAGAAAAGTTTATAAAAGTCTCTAATGGAGTTGATGCCTCCATACAATGTAACTCAACTCCGCCTTTGTCTCATTTGTGCATTGATTGCCTTCATATACTATTTAACCTGGATCTAAGGTGTCTACTCTGTTTTGATCAATTTGATAATTATTGTTTCTCTTCATTGGAGATTCAAAGGGTGGTTAGTCCGTGCTAATAGAACTTGATATGGTTTGTACATAAAAAGAACCATTACTAACATGCTATAAATGTATTCTTTTTATCCAGCAAGTTCTGACCCATGTTCTTGAGGAAGCGGGATACAAAAAGATTCTTTATTTGTGCAGTCCGACTTTCTGAAGGTAATATGAGTGTAAATCTTTCACAAGTGTATGTGGATTACAACCTTCTACTTTCTATTTTATGGTTCTGTAAGTGTGATTTAGGGGCCTTCTTATACATTTTCAGAATGATGAGGTAATTTCTAATGTATATTGAAGTTCATGTTTTCAAGTAAAGATAGTTTTTTGTGTTACCTCCACCAATACGTTTACGTAGGTTCTACTGAGGGAGTAGATTGGTTGTTCAACTTTTTTATGCTTTGTCTTAGTAAGTAAGACATTCTTGGGATGAAGGAGCCAGGTTCTTGAGATGGTTTTAGTGATTAACATAAGTGGCAACTGAAATGCTGTTGCTTGAATGGGGTTGCATGATCTAAGGAAAACTTTGACAGAGACTGGATATCTGTTTAGTAAATTGAGGCACCATAGAAGAGGGTTGGTTAAAAGTAGCTGATTGTTAGGTGAGGCGAGCAATATGTGTTGACTGTCAAAGTATAAATGTCACAGAGGTTGTGATGGTTTGTTCCATTGCGTCAATTGCGGTCATAATTGAGTTTGGTCTCAGGTTATGTTCTTACTCTGCTGCTCCAAGCTGTTTGGGCCTTGGCAACTTGAGAAGATTCTTCTAGGATATACATGGATAAATGAAATTTCATTTTGTAATGAGAGAATGTGCAATAATATGCTCAGCTTTCTTTTACGGTAGAGGCTTAGATATTAATCTGCGATACCACCAGGACATAGGATATCAGGAGAGTGATTTCTGCGATACCACCAGGATAGGATATCAAAAGATAGCTGGTCTGTGTGATGGAGGGATGCTTTGTCTGAGTTGAGTTTCTTATTATTTTCTGCTCTTCTCATTTTTATGTTGTTGGGTTGAGATGCCATTCACGATATGGAGAGAAAATATCGTTTGATGGTAGTCATAACATCCAAAAAAAGAGGATTTTCTCAGAAAACACCCCATGACTTTGCTTAGATTTCCCTTCCCATGTCATGCTTAGAGTTAGATCTTTACACAGCTGGGTCCCCAACCCTGATAAAGGAAGAGGGTTGCATGAGCTACCCTAGCAGCCATCATGAAACTTTTTACCAAATTCGTTTGGACATAAACTTTTACCAAATTCCAGTTGCAACATCCTGTAGGGCTTCTCCATTCTTGTATGAGGTGTAGGCTGTTGTCATAAGTGCTGACCTTATAGCTGCTGGGCTCCAGCTTGGGTGTGCTACCTTGAGTAGTGCTGCTAACCCACTTACGTGTGGGCATGACATTGATGTGCCTGAAATGATATTGAAGTTTACATGCCGGGAATCATCCCGTAAGCCATTAGGACCAACTTTACATGTCCAACCTGCTAGGATATTAACCCCTGGAGCTATGAAATATATCAATCTCTAATCTGTATGTGAGATCATCACCCAAACCATCTGAAAGACTAAATCAAAATCTACATATGTACCCAAAAAATTAAGGATCTATGCATTGGCAGTTGTAAAGTTCCAGCCTGGCATGCATGATCTGGAAATAGATTAAAAAGTTCTTCGTATTTCTCTTTCCCCAAATTGTGTTTGACTTCTCAAAAAACCAAACTTAACTCAGGCTTACACAAATGGATAGGAATTATCTGTTTGCCAATCATAGGTGTGCATCTAGTGAACCTTAAATTATATGCAGAATTACAGACATATTGATCTATATTCTAATGATAATGCTAATGACATCATCATTTTGATGAGGTTCACTCTAAACTGTTACCTCTAAAGCTTCACAGTGCCACAGAAGCATGATAGGAAACATAATTTAGAAGTCTACTCAAAATTTATGTGCTACTGATTCACCGGCGTATTGAGTAATAAGCTATGTAATCAATGAACATTCTGCACCTCATCTAGTCCTTCCGGAATTCAAAATTTCAACTTCAGTTCCAGTTGGGGTAGTGGGGTTTAAAAAAATTCACCATTCTCATAAAGAGCAAGGCTGAGAGAACAATAGACATGTCTAGCTCCATGACATGGAAGACCTTAGCAAAACAAATAATAGAGAAAGAGAGAGAATGGAGAAGAATGTAAATTTATGGATGAGCTGAGATTAAGGTTTGAAATAAAACCTTTTTCACTTCAGAGTGGCATGTGTTAGCCACCACAAGATCCTGCTCCTGCGTCTTCAGCATAGTATAGTTGAGGTTCACAGAATCCGAGAGTCACAGTGTTGTCAATTGGTATGGACTCGCAAACTACCTTGAAAATGGAGAATGAAAGATACTCGTATGAAATCACACAGCAAGTAGCAGATTTCCTAAAAGTAGGGGATTTCTCAGAGAGGGAGAGAGAGAGAGAGAGATTTTATTAATTTATTTATTTTATTGGGAGGTGCGTGGAGGAATAAGTACATCTTGTACAATCAAGGGATACGATGAAACATAATTTGGCCACACATATACACAATATCCTTAACAACAAAAGGGTCATAACTGTGGCAGTAAGTTGTGGTTACTGATTGTACATCTGAGAAAGGTGTGGTGACTTTATTATTGACAAAGTACAGTTAATAGGGAAATTGTTGCAGAGTAGAAGTTAAAGTCTATAGCAATCTGTAACAGCAACAACTATGTTCATTTGTAGCCTTAGACACATAAGTATGTCCTCAATTCTATCCATATCAATAGTTCCAAGAGAGTACATGTTCTTGAGAGTGAGATTTCTGATTTGAAAAAGGAAATGGCTTACATGAGAAGTACAAATCAGAAGGAAATGGCTGACATGAGAAGTACAAATCAGAAGGAAATGGAAGAAATGAAAAATCTACTCATGCAGGAAAGTATTCTATATTAAAACAGATTGTTTTGTAGCTTTATTTATACTTGTTACTTAGGTGTAAATTTTTATTTGTTCACAGGTTATGGCTTCAAAGGGCAATGAAAATTTCAATACACCCTCTCCTCACTCCCAAAATGGTAGTTCTCACTTTCTGGGTTGTACTAATTTATATGCAAGAAAAGAAACATCTATCGGTGATGTTGGTAGAAAATGCAAGCTACTGAATTGGCTGAAGATTGCTATTGCTGAGGGTACAATAGAATCCAAGGATCCAAATGCTATGGTGCACCACATTCCCCTCGGAACAGATGCTTGGAAAGTTTGGGTCAATGTGCCTTTAGATCCCAAGGCTCCGCTATATAGGCCTAACTCATTCATGTCGGTGATAGAGGATGCAGTTGGGAGTACAGTTGCATGGCACAAGGATTTAATTAGTCTAGATTAATCTTGTTTTAAAATGACTCTTTGTTCTATGCATATTTTGGCCAAAAACTTATAATTTAAAATGTTAGCATCTACTAATTTATTGGCTTCTGTTTATTAATTGCATTGCCTATTATTAACCCCTTTTAACTCCGCCATTGCAATTGCTATATATAGCATTGTAGTGCGGTCCCAAGCCCTGATAAAGGAGGAGGGAAAGGAGTTCGACCACAAAGCTCACTCAAGGTAATTGTGTGATGTTTCAAATGCAAATGATTTCCTATGTTAAATGCATTGGGGTTCGGGAACTCTTTCAAGCTCGATCCAGTTGTCTTCTTTTGGCAGCTCAGTCGACTTAAAAATGTCGCCTTCAGCCAAGGTACATGCAATTTCCATGTCACGGCGAATTCTACTCAGGAAACTTTGAGAGCTCAATCACTCGACCTATGAGGCTTTCAGAGATTTATGTGGCTGTAGACCTTGAGGTATTTGCTTCAGAACATTTGAAGTTAATGTTCATGCTGCAATTTCCATGTCAAATCCGAATGTGGCCTTTATGACTACACTGAACAACATCATTAGGTACATCGATCCTCTTTCTTCCTCTGCATTTTGCTTCCAGTTTCTTGGGTTTGCCATTGTGTTCAGTTATGTTATTTCCAGTTTCTTGGGTTTCCAGTTTATTGGGTTTGCAATTCCAATTACACTACATGAGTTCTGATGTTCAGGACAGCAATTCCAATTATCTTGGGTTTGCCATTGTGTTCAGCAAATAACTATTTGCATATGGAATAATTTATTTGTATTATATAATTCTATGCAACAATCTTTTGTTTCACCAGCACTTAGAATTCTTAATTGGTTACACAATTTTGCATTGGTATGGATACATGTACAACATCATTAGGTACATCCTCTTTCTTCCTCTCAACACTTTCATCCAGAATCTTATTCGCAGCACTTAGTAATGACTGAATAGAGGCATTCTGCATAAAAGGTTGCTGAAAATCAACCTGATGATATGATAACAGAATTTGAATGTTGCTGCTCCCCACCGAGAAACAGGCAATGGACATGCAGATCCTGTTTATAATGCCGCACCACGTTCATTGAGACATTTAAGTAAGTTTTTGACATATGCTTTTCATTTCTCTTCTCACTTACTGTAACAATATCCAACTTCCTGCAATGTCTTTGTGATATGGTACCAGTTGTCCCTCGTCTTCTCATCCAAACTCAGTTGAGAAGCTTTGTTGATCTACAACTAACATCCTCCACAGGAATGGGATCATATACAGATGAACAAAAGCAAGTTATAAATGATCTATTTGGAAATAGAAGGACTTCCTGAAAGATGCATATGGTTTTGTAGTGTATGCCCCTCCACATATTGGATAAAGTGGAAAGCTAGAAATAGTGAGAGGAACATTGTTGGAGGAAGATCTTTGAGTAGTAAGTTGAAGAGGATGGGGGTTTATGGACAAACGACCCTCAGTCATTGGAGCAAAAGCTACTTGCAACTTGAACAACAATATGTAGAGCGAGCTTTAATAAAACGTTTACATAAATTACTTTTCTTAGAGAAGTTAGAGCGAAAAAGTTGTAGGAAATGATTTCATAGTAGCCATTCCAGAACAGGCCAAATAAATGGAAGGAGAAAAACTTTATTGAACATTAATTTTCTTTTATGGTCTAGGGAAAGACAATCTAAACCATTTTCTTCAGTGAACATAGAGCAAAAGTTAATAAATGGGTCAGAATTTGATGTAAATGCTTCAAGAATATCGTTCAGTGAAATCTGGTCAGTAAACATTTTTGATAACCGAGGGAAAACGCCACCACAGCAAGGCCACATTGCAAGTGCATTTGGTACTAAAACTACAGGAACCTGCCAGTTGCTCTCTGCTATGGCTCGGGTAGAGCGGAGCGTGGCCGATGTGAATCAATGGTCGGACATGTGGGTTGTATTATACCACACTCCCTAATTTTGCATTGACCTCTAAGCTACGCCATTTGGCTTTGTATCTAGATCCTTGATCCTTGCTTTAGTTATGCTGAGAGTGAAAGGAGTTGAACTATAAGATAGCCGCCACATGTTTGACTTGGACCATCCTGACCAAGAATAAGAACACTATATTTCCTAGATTATGATCATTGTTGCTCCTTTTGCAGTTTACAGGTATGCCAAGGTCCTTATGACGCTGCCTGATAAGGGCATGGGAACATGGGATACCAAGCACCAAGCTCAGAGAATGATCATCCCAAGGAGCTTGCAGAGAACCAGGTTGGTTATAGTATTATATTTATAACCATTTCAGACACCATATGTGCACTCCCATTATGATTTTACATATTTGATGAATTTGCCAATTCACTTTTAGCGCTAGTAACATTTGATTGTCTTTCTCCGCATTCAATTCAACTTCTCTCTAATGCAGTTGTAATCTGCTACAATTGTTTGACAAAGCGTTGATCAAAATACTAACGAAATAATTGGCAAATCTATGGTTGAGATAATGACATGGGTCAGAAATTACCCCAAGTTTGTTGCTCGTTCTGGGGTTTCATGCTGCTCTGGCTGAAAGCTGGAGCTGGACAGGGCATATGGATCCTCTCCAATGCTTAATCCGTTTGGGAAAAGTACATTTCTGTTTGTTCCATCTGTGTTCCTTGTTTCAGTAAACCTGGAATGTATAGAACTTTTTGCTGAGGGCGCATCAAAAGTGCTCATCTTTCATGGTTTTTGGTGATTAATATATTTTTCCCTGGTTGTGCTTTAGAATCTTGTTTGAAGCTTATATTATTTACATGTATACCTTTTTCTTCAGTTCCATATTTTCTTGACGAAGATGGTTTACCTTCTTATACAGTTCCAAATTATCTTGGTGAATGAGAGTCCCCTGCAACAAATCCAATGAATTCATTATGAAGATATGTCTGCTAGTGGGTAAAAATGCCAGTTTCACAGATTTTAGAGGTGACCTTTTGGTTTAGTTCTTCTATTTCATCAAATAAAACCTGGTCCTGCAAGTTAAAAGCTTATTGTAATGCACATGTATACAGATCAGAGGATAAACATTGTCTAGTGGATGGAAACTTCAAACCTTTTTCATGCGGACACCCGAAGACTCATTTCCAATTGGTTCTCCAAACTCTGTAAGTCTCTGATACTCAAACCTGAAAGCTCTTCTCCCATCATTTGCCTGCACTCATCAAATGCATGTCGATGAACATGTTTAAGAGGCTACAATGAATTATTCTATAGTGCCCATGAATAAACATTCTATGAGATGAGATCTCTTTTTCCATCAGTGTATCTTGTGGGTGAGCCTTTACTATGCCAATTAACTTGACACATTAATATCGACAAATTCAACTGGCGTTCTAAATTGTATTCTGGTCTGTTTATAGAAGAGCTTCGGCTACCAGCAATTTACAAGATTACATGTGTCTACACGTCACTTCTTCCCTTCAAGAGCTGTTCATTGGAATAGGTTTGTAATCTTTTGAATTCCTTTTATGCAAGTATCTGTGTCATGATTGTCCATTGCATTGCTGGCATCTTGTTCAAGTTTTGAGGTCTCTATTATCCATTTTATGGATCATTCTTTGGCTTCCTCTTGGTTGAAGTCAGATATCTTTACCTCTCGGAGGAACTATATCCCTTAAAGGAAGTATATTTTCACCTTAAATGGCTGTTATGGTAAGTTTCTGTCAAATCTTACCATTTTCTTTATGACAGGAATGACACGGCGGCATTAGGTGTATTTATGGTGTTACCAATTACCAAGCCTTGAATTATCGTGATAAGCTTTCTTGAGTTTGCATTAGGTGTATTTATACCACTGTTTTGTTCCATGATTGTGTGAAATCTTCGTTGTTGGTAACATAGCAAATACAATAGGCATTTTACAGCATTCACATATATTGGTTGTAGGTCCAGGTCCCAATCTCTGGTTCTGTAACAACAGAGTCAGGCGTCTGCCAGAATCCTTTCTGGTGAGTGCTCATTGATCTCCTACTATATGCTCTACCATCTAGCACCCAGTGAGCTTAGCATCGATGCTACTCCTTTCGGTTGTAGCATTTTGTGATATAGATGGAAGTTATACCATAGTTATTAAAGGCGGGCGAGGGCGGGCGAGAGGTCCATTTTCGAGGGAAAGGCGGGCGAGAGGCGGGCGGCCAAAGCAGCTGCTTGTAAACACTAAACAGTTTAAGAAACACTGCAAAGGCTGCCAAAGCCTAAAGAAGACAAGCGGTTTGTAAAGTGAGGTGTTATTTGGAAATTCTTGTTTTTAATAGACACCGTATGCAACATTCATTTGTATATTTTTATATGTACACTTCCTGTACAGCCCCAACAAACATTTTTTGAATTACAATCATGTATGAACCAACGGTGATCGTTTGTTATTTCTGCATTTTATGGCCCACATGCCCACATGCATTAAAGAACAAATGATAATTTGATCTGCATTAGAGACTATATGATAATTTGATTCTCGAGAACTTTGCTCTTACTGTTAATGGTATGACTGCCCACCACCATTGGGCTGGATGTATTAAACCACAAATTTATTTTTTTATAAAAAATAAGATTCTAACGTTTTTAAAAAAGCGTTGTGATATATCTTTCACAACGTTTTTAGAAAAATGTTGTAAATGATATATTACAACGTTTTTAAAAAATGTTGTGATAGACCATACAACAACGTTTATATACAAAATGTTGTAAAATTGATATTACAACGTTTTTTAAAAAAACGTTGTAAAATGGATATTACAACGTTTTTAAAAAACGTTGTAAATGTAATTTACAACGTTTTAAAATGGATTATGGGATGATAAATAACAACGTTTTTTGCAACGTTTTTAAAAACGTTGTGAAAAGATATAAGCTATTACAACGTGGCCTATGACAACGTTTTAAAACGTTGTAAAGGTCTTTACAACGTTTAAAAGCGTTGTAAAAGCCCTTTTGTTGTAGTGAACCCTAACCCTTATCCCTAAACCTAACCTAATCTTAAACCCTAAGCCTTTATATGCCCTAATCTCTTTTAGGGATAGGCTTAGAGTTAGGGTTTAAGGTTTAAGGTTTAAGGTTTTAGGGTTTAAGCTTTGGCTTAGGGAGGGTTTAGGGTTTAGGGTTTAGGGTTTGGGGTTTAGGGTTTAGGGTAAAGGGTTTAAGGTTTTAAGGTTTAAGGTTTAAGGGTTTAAGGTTTGGCTTAGGGTTTAGGGTTTAAGGTTTATGGTTTTAGTATTTAGGGTTTAGGGTTTAGGGTTTTAGGTCTTATGGTTTAACGTTTGGCTTAGGGATTATGGTTAGAGTTTAAGGTTTAAGGTTTAGGGATTAGGGTTTAATGTTTAAGGTTAGAGTTTAGGCTTAAGGTAACGGAAACCTTAAATCTTAAACCCTAACCCTATATGCCCTAACCAAACAGAACCCTAAAAGGAAAAAATAAATAAAAATGAATGAAAAACACAAAAAACTTCCAAAGCCGTAACGATTGCTTAAACAACATTTTTTGGGATTAAAAGCGAAGTCATCACGGGTTACTAAACCTAAACCTAAACCCTTAAACCTAATCTCTAAAACCTTAAATCTTAAACCCTAAACCCTAAACCTAACCTAACTCTTATTCCCTAACCTTAAACCTTATACCTTAAACTGAACCTTAATCCCAAAGCCTTAAGCGCTAACTCTAGCCTATCCCCAATCCCTAAGCCTAACCAAAAACCTTAAACCAAAAACAATTGTCTCACTTAAACCTAACCTTATCCCTAAACCTAATTGAAACCTTAAACCCTAACCTCGAGTTTCTAACCTTAAACCTTAACCCTAAAACCTTAAACATTATACACTAACCCTAATCGCTAAACCATAAACCATAACTCTAATGCTAACCCTAATCGCTAAGCCTAACCTTAATCCCTATGAACGAGAAACAAAAAAAATTATTTATGAATGGAAGAAACATGAAATGAACACGATAATCTCCATACGGAGGAAGTATCAACTATTTTGAATCCAAAAAAAATATAAAGAAAATATAAAAAATAAAAAATATTTTGTTCATAAAAGCGGTACCGGTTTATGAACAAACAATTGTTTATTTATTTTTATTTTTTAATATTTTTTGGATTCAAAATAGTTGATCTTCATCCTTATGGTGATTATAATGTTCATTTCATGTTTTTTCAAAAATATTTTTTTTGTTTCTCGTTCATAGGGATTAACTTAGGGATTAGGGAGGATAAGACCATTTTCTAAGTTAAGGTTTAAGGTTAGGCTTAGGGATTAGGGTTAGCATTAGAGTTAGGGTTTAAGGTTTAGTGATTAGGGATTGTGCATAATGTTTAAGGTTTTAGGGTTAAGGTTTAAGGTTAGAGACTCAAGGTTAGGGTTTAAGGTTTCGAATTAGGTTTAGGGATAAGGGTTAGGGTTTAGGTGATAGAATTGTTTTTGGTTTAAGGTTTATAGTTAGGCTTAGGGCATGGAGATAGGCTTAGAGTTAGGGTTTAAGGTTTAAGGTTTAAGGTTTTAGGGTTTAAGCTTTGGCTTAGGGATTAGGTTTAGGGTTTAGGGTTTACGGTTAAGGGTTTAAGGTTTTAAGGTTTAAGGTTTAAGGGTTTAAGGTTTGGCTTAGGGTTTAGGGTTTAAGGTTTATGGTTTTAGTATTTAGGGTTTAGGGTTTAGGGTTTTAGGTCTTATGGTTTAACGTTTGGCTTAGGGATTATGGTTAGAGTTTAAGGTTTAAGGTTTAGGGATTAGGGTTTAATGTTTAAGGTTAGAGTTTAGGCTTAAGGTAACGGAAACCTTAAATCTTAAACCTAACCCTATATGCCTAACCAAACAGAACCCTAAAAGGAAAAAATAAATAAAAATGAATGAAAAACACAAAAAACTTCCAAAGCCCGATTGCTTAAACAACATTTTTGGGATTAAAAGCGAAGTCATCACGGGTTACACTAAACCTAAACCTAAACCCTTAAACCTAATCTCTAAAACCTTAAATCTTAAACCTAAACCTAAACCTAACCTAACTCTTATTCCCTAACCTTAAACCTTATGAACCTTAATCCCAAAGCCTTAAAGCGCTAACTCTAGCCTATCCCCAATCCCTAAGCCTAACCAAAAACCTTAAACCAAAAACAATTGTCTCACTTAAACCTAACCTTATCCCTAAACCTAATTGAAACCTTAAACCCTAACCTCGAGTTTCTAACCTTAAACCTTAACCCTAAAACCTTAAACATTATACACTAACCTAATCGCTAAACCATAAACCATAACTCTAATGCTAACCCTAATCGCTAAGCCTAACCTTAATCCCTATGAACGAGAAACAAAAAAATTATTTATGAATGGAAGAAACATGAAATGAACACGATAATCTCCATACGGAGGAAGTATCAACTATTTTGAATCCAAAAAAAAATATAAAGAAAATATAAAAAATAAAAAATATTTTGTTCAAAAGCGGTACCGGTTTATGAACAAACAATTGTTTATTTATTTTTATTTTTAATATTTTTTGGATTCAAAATAGTTGATGCTTCATCTTATGGTGATTATAATGTTCATTTCATGTTTTTTCAAAAATATTTTTTTTTGTTTTCATTCGACTTAGGGATTAGGGAGGATAAGACCATTTTCTAAGTTAAGGTTTAAGGTTAGGCTTAGGGATTAGGGTTAGCATTAGAGTTAGGGTTTAAGGTTTAGTGATTAGGGATTGTGCATAATGTTTAAGGTTTTAGGGTTAAGGTTTAAGGTTAGAGACTCAAGGTTAGGGTTTAAGGTTTGAATTAGGTTTAGGGATAAGGGTTAGGGTTTAGGTGATAGAATTGTTTTTGGTTTAAGGTTTATAGTTAGGCTTAGGGCATGGAGATAGGCTTAAGGTTTTAGGGTTTAAGCTTTGGTTTAGGGTTTAGGGTTTAGGGTTTAGGGTTTAGGGTTTAGGGTTTGGGGTTTAGGGTTTAGGGTAAAGGGTTTAAGGTTTTAAGGTTTAAGGTTTAAGGGTTTAAGGTTTGGCTTAGGGTTTAGGGTTTAAGGTTTATGGTTTTAGTATTTAGGGTTTAGGGTTTAGGGTTTTAGGTCTTATGGTTTAACGTTTGGCTTAGGGATTATGGTTAGAGTTTAAGGTTTAAGGTTTAGGGATTAGGGTTTAATGTTTAAGGTTAGAGTTTAGGCTTAAGGTACGGAAACCTTAAATCTTAAACCTAACCCTATATGCCCTAACCAAACAGAACCCTAAAAGGAAAAAATAAATAAAAATGAATGAAAAACACACAAAAACTTCCAAAGCCCGTAACGATGCTTAAACAACATTTTTGGGATTAAAAGCGAAGTCATCACGGGTTACACCTAAACCTAAACCCTTAAACCTAATCTCTAAAACCTTAAATCTTAAACCTAAACCTAAACCTAACCTAACTCTTATTCCCTAACCTTAAACCTTATACCTTAAACTGAACCTTAATCCCAAAGCCTTAAACGCTAACTCTAGCCTATCCCCAATCCCTAAGCCTAACCAAAAACCTTAAACCAAAAACAATTGTCTCACTTAAACCCTAACCTTATCCCTAAACCTAATTCGAAACCTTAAACCCTAACCTCGAGTTTCTAACCTTAAACCTTAACCCTAAAACCTTAAACATTATACACTAACCCTAATCGCTAAACCATAAACCATAACTCTAATGCTAACCCTAATCGCTAAGCCTAACCTTAATCCCTATGAACGAGAAACAAAAAAAATTATTTATGAATGGAAGAAACATGAAATGAACACGATAATCTCCATACGGAGGAAGTATCAACTATTTTGAATCCAAAAAAAATATAAAGAAAATATAAAAAATAAAAAAATATTTTGTTCATAAAACTGGTACCAGTTTTATGAACAAACAATTTGTTTATTTTTTTTTTTTTTAATATTTTTTGGATTCAAAATAGTTGATGCTTCATCCTTATGGTGATTATAATGTTCATTTCATGTTTTTTCAAAAATATTTTTTTGTTTCTCGAGGTCAGGCTTAGGGATTAGGGAGGATAAGACCATTTTCTAAGTTAAGGTTTAAGGTTAGGCTTAGGGATTAGGGTTAGCATTAGAGTTAGGGTTTAAGGTTTAGTGATTAGGGATTGTGCATAATGTTTAAGGTTTTAGGGTTAAGGTTTAAGGTTAGAGACTCAAGGTTAGGGTTTAAGGTTTCGAATTAGGTTTAGGGATAAGGGTTAGGGTTTAGGTGATAGAATTGTTTTTGGTTTAAGGTTTATAGTTAGGCTTAGGGCATGGAGATAGGCTTAGAGTTAGGGTTTAAGGTTTAAGGTTTAAGGTTTTAGGGTTTAAGCTTTGGCTTAGGGATTAGGTTTAGGGTTTAGGGTTTAGGGTTTAGGGTTTTAGGGTTTGGGGTTTAGGGTTTACGGTAAAGGGTTTAAGGTTTTAAGGTTTAAGGTTTAAGGGTTTAAGGTTTGGCTTAGGGTTTAGGGTTTAAGGTTTATGGTTTTAGTATTTAGGGTTTAGGGTTTAGGGTTTTAGGTCTTATGGTTTAACGTTTGGCTTAGGGATTATGGTTAGAGTTTAAGGTTTAAGGTTTAGGGATTAGGGTTTAATGTTTAAGGTTAGAGTTTAGGCTTAAGGTAACGGAAACCTTAAATCTTAAACCCTAACCCTTTATATGCCCTAACCAAACAGAACCCTAAAAGGAAAAAATAAATAAAAATGAATGAAAAACACAAAAAACTTCCAAAGCCCGTAACAGTGCTTAAACAACATTTTTTGGGATTAAAACGAAGTCATCACGGGTTACTAAACCTAAACCTAAACCCTTAAACCTAATCTCTAAAACCTTAAATCTTAAACCTAAACCTAAACCTAACCTAACTCTTATTCCCTAACCTTAAACCTTATACCTTAAACCTGAACCTTAATCCCAAAGCCTTAAACGCTAACTCTAGCCCTATCCCCAATCCCTAAGCCTAACCAAAAACCTTAAACCAAAAACAATTGTCTCACTTAAACCCTAACCTTATCCCTAAACCTAATTCGAAACCTTAAACCCTAACCTCGAGTTTCTAACCTTAAACCTTAACCCTAAAACCTTAAACATTATACACTAACCCTAATCGCTAAACCATAAACCATAACTCTAATGCTAACCCTAATCGCTAAGCCTAACCTTAATCCCTATGAACGAGAAACAAAAAAATTATTTATGAATGGAAGAAACATGAAATGAACACGATAATCTCCATACGGAGGAAGTATCAACTATTTTGAATCCAAAAAAAATATAAAGAAAATATAAAAAACTAAAAAAATATTTTGTTCATAAAATTGGTACCAGTTTAATGAACAAACAATTTGTTTATTTATTTTTATTTTTTTAATATTTTTTGGATTCAAAATAGTTGATGCTTCATCCTTATGGTGATTATAATGTTCATTTCATGTTTTTCAAAAATATTTTTTTGTTTCTCGTTCATAGGGATTAAGGTCAGGCTTAGGGATTAGGGAGGATAAGACCATTTTCTAAGTTAAGGTTTAAGGTTAGGCTTAGGGATTAGGGTTAGCATTAGAGTTAGGGTTTAAGGTTTAGTGATTAGGGATTGTGCATAATGTTTAAGGTTTTAGGGTTAAGGTTTAAGGTTAGAGACTCAAGGTTAGGGTTTAAGGTTTCGAATTAGGTTTAGGGATAAGGGTTAGGGTTTAGGTGATAGAATTGTTTTTGGTTTAAGGTTTATAGTTAGGCTTAGGGCATGGAGATAGGCTTAGAGTTAGGGTTTAAGGTTTAAGGTTTAAGGTTTAAGGTTTTAGGGTTTAAGCTTTGGCTTAGGGATTAGGTTTAGGGTTTAGGGTTTAGGGTTTTAGGGTTTGGGGTTTAGGGTTTACGGTAAAGGGTTTAAGGTTTTAAGGTTTAAGGTTTAAGGGTTTAAGGTTTGGCTTAGGGTTTAGGGTTTAAGGTTTATGGTTTTAGTATTTAGGGTTTAGGGTTTAGGGTTTTAGGTCTTATGGTTTAACGTTTGGCTTAGGGATTATGGTTAGAGTTTAAGGTTTAAGGTTTAGGGATTAGGGTTTAATGTTTAAGGTTAGAGTTTAGGCTTAAGGTAACGGAAACCTTAAATCTTAAACCCTAACCCTTTATATGCCCTAACCAAACAGAACCCTAAAAGGAAAAAATAAATAAAAATGAATGAAAAACACAAAAAACTTCCAAAGCCCGTAACAGTGCTTAAACAACATTTTTTGGGATTAAAACGAAGTCATCACGGGTTACACCCTAAACCCTAAACCCTTAAACCTAATCTCTAAAACCTTAAATCTTAAACCCTAAACCTAAACCTAACCTAACTCTTATTCCCTAACCTTAAACCTTATACCTTAAACTGAACCTTAATCCCAAAGCCTTAAGCGCTAACTCTAGCCTATCCCCAATCCCTAAGCCTAACCAAAAACCTTAAACCAAAAACAATTGTCTCACTTAAACCCTAACCTTATCCCTAAACCTAATTCGAAACCTTAAACCCTAACCTCGAGTTTCTAACCTTAAACCTTAACCCTAAAACCTTAAACATTATACACTAACCCTAATCGCTAAGCCTAACCTTAATCCCTATGAACGAGAAACAAAAAAAATTATTTATGAATGGAAGAAACATGAAATGAACACGATAATCTCCATACGGAGGAAGTATCAACTATTTTGAATCCAAAAAAAAATATAAAGAAAATATAAAAAATAAAAAATATTTTGTTCATAAAACTGGTACCAGTTTTATGAACAAACAATTTGTTTATTTATTTTTATTTTTTTAATATTTTTTGGATTCAAAATAGTTGATGCTTCATCTATGGTGATTATAATGTTCATTTCATGTTTTTTTCAAAAATTTTTTTTGTTTCTCGTTCATAAGATTAAAGGTCGACTTAGGGATTAGGGAGGATAAGACCATTTTCTAAGTTAAGGTTTAAGGTTAGGCTTAGGGATTAGGGTTAGCATTAGAGTTAGGGTTTAAGGTTTAGTGATTAGGGATTGTGCATAATGTTTAAGGTTTTAGGGTTAAGGTTTAAGGTTAGAGACTCAAGGTTAGGGTTTAAGGTTTCGAATTAGGTTTAGGGATAAGGGTTAGGGTTTAGGTGATAGAATTGTTTTTGGTTTAAGGTTTATAGTTAGGCTTAGGGCATGGAGATAGGCTTAGAGTTAGGGTTTAAGGTTTAAGGTTTAAGGTTTTAGGGTTTAAGCTTTGGCTTAGGGATTAGGTTTAGGGTTTAGGGTTTAGGGTTTTAGGGTTTGGGGTTTAGGGTTTACGGTAAAGGGTTTAAGGTTTTAAGGTTTAAGGTTTAAGGGTTTAAGGTTTGGCTTAGGGTTTAGGGTTTAAGGTTTATGGTTTTAGTATTTAGGGTTTAGGGTTTAGGGTTTTAGGTCTTATGGTTTAACGTTTGGCTTAGGGATTATGGTTAGAGTTTAAGGTTTAAGGTTTAGGGATTAGGGTTTAATGTTTAAGGTTAGAGTTTAGGCTTAAGGTAACGGAAACCTTAAATCTTAAACCTAACCCTTTATATGCCCTAACCAAACAGAACCCTAAAAGGAAAAAATAAATAAAAATGAATGAAAAACACAAAAAACTTCCAAAGCCCGTAACAGTGCTTAAACAACATTTTTTGGGATTAAAACGAAGTCATCACGGGTTACACCTAAACCTAAACCTAAACCCTTAAACCTAATCTCTAAAACCTTAAATCTTAAACCCTAAACCTAAACCCTAACCTAACTCTTATTCCCTAACCTTAAACCTTATACCTTAAACTGAACCTTAATCCCAAAGCCTTAAACGCTAACTCTAGCCTATCCCCAATCCTAAGCCTAACCAAAAACCTTAAACCAAAAACAATTGTCTCACTTAAACCTAACCTTATCCCTAAACCTAATTGAAACCTTAAACCCTAACCTCGAGTTTCTAACCTTAAACCTTAACCCTAAAACCTTAAACATTATACACTAACCTAATCGCTAAACCATAAACCATAACTCTAATGCTAACCCTAATCGCTAAGCCTAACCTTAATCCCTATGAACGAGAAACAAAAAAATTATTTATGAATGGAAGAAACATGAAATGAACACGATAATCTCCATACGGAGGAAGTATCAACTATTTTGAATCCAAAAAAAATATAAAGAAAATATAAAAAAATAAAAAATATTTTGTTCATAAAACTGGTACCAGTTTTATGAACAAACAATTGTTTATTTATTTTTATTTTTTAATATTTTTTTGGATTCAAAATATTCATCTTATGGTGATTATAATGTTCATTTCATGTTTTTCCTCAAAATATTTTTTTGTTTCTCGTTCATAATCGACTTAGGGATTAGGGAGGATAAGACCATTTTCTAAGTTAAGGTTTAAGGTTAGGCTTAGGGATTAGGGTTAGCATTAGAGTTAGGGTTTAAGGTTTAGTGATTAGGGATTGTGCATAATGTTTAAGGTTTTAGGGTTAAGGTTTAAGGTTAGAGACTCAAGGTTAGGGTTTAAGGTTTCGAATTAGGTTTAGGGATAAGGGTTAGGGTTTAGGTGATAGAATTGTTTTTGGTTTAAGGTTTATAGTTAGGCTTAGGGCATGGAGATAGGCTTAGAGTTAGGGTTTAAGGTTTAAGGTTTAAGGTTTTAGGGTTTAAGCTTTGGCTTAGGGATTAGGTTTAGGGTTTAGGGTTTAGGGTTTTAGGGTTTGGGGTTTAGGGTTTACGGTAAAGGGTTTAAGGTTTTAAGGTTTAAGGTTTAAGGGTTTAAGGTTTGGCTTAGGGTTTAGGGTTTAAGGTTTATGGTTTTAGTATTTAGGGTTTAGGGTTTAGGGTTTTAGGTCTTATGGTTTAACGTTTGGCTTAGGGATTATGGTTAGAGTTTAAGGTTTAAGGTTTAGGGATTAGGGTTTAATGTTTAAGGTTAGAGTTTAGGCTTAAGGTGGAAACCTTAAATCTTAAACCTAACCCTATGTGCCCTAACCAAACAGAACCCTAAAAGGAAAAAATAAATAAAAATGAATGAAAAACACAAAAAACTTCCAAAGCCCGTAACAGTGCTTAAACAACATTTTTTGGGATTAAAACGAAGTCATCACGGGTTACACCCTAAACCCTTAAACCTAATCTCTAAAACCTTAAATCTTAAACCCTAAACCTAAACCTAACCTAACTCTTATTCCCTAACCTTAAACCTTATACCTTAAACACTGAACCTTATAATCCCAAAGCCTTAAACGCTAACTCTAGCCCTATCCCCAATCCCTAAGCCTAACCAAAAACCTTAAACCAAAAACAATTGTCTCACTTAAACCCTAACCTTATCCCTAAACCTAATTCGAAACCTTAAACCCTAACCTCGAGTTTCTAACCTTAAACCTTAACCCTAAAACCTTAAACATTATACACTAACCCTAATCGCTAAACCATAAACCATAACTCTAATGCTAACCCTAATCGCTAAGCCTAACCTTAATCCCATGAGCGAGAAACAAAAAAATATTTATGAATGGAAGAAACATGAAATGAACACGATAATCTCCATACGGAGGAAGTATCAACTATTTTGAATCCAAAAAAAAAATATAAAGAAAATATAAAAAATAAAAAAATATTTTGTTCATAAAACTGGTACCAGTTTATGAACAAACAATTTGTTTATTTATTTTTATTTTTTTAATATTTTTTTTGGATTCAAAATAGTTGATGCTTCATCCTAATGGTGATTATAATGTTCATTTCATGTTTTTCCCTTCAAAAATTTTTTTTTTGTTTCTGGATTCATAGGGATTAGGGATTAGGGAGGATAAGACCATTTTCTAAGTTAAGGTTTAAGGTTAGACTTAGGGATTAGGGTTAGCATTAGAGTTAGGGTTTAAGGTTTAGTGATTAGGGATTGTGCATAATGTTTAAGGTTTTAGGGTTAACAATAATTTCTCCAATAATTCGGGATTGACTCTCAAGCCTAAAATCCACAAATAATCCCAACATAGATCAAAACCCATTTCATAAATCATATAATTTCATTTAAGTGATCATAACCATAGTATATAGAGAGTTCACATATCCAAAGCCCCAACCATAGGCATACTTTCATAATAAACCCAAATAAAATGTAAACATGATTTCTAGCATGCTCCCAATCCTAGAAACACAATATGAAGGATAATCATTCACATCAACAACCATAGAAGTCATCTACAAATGCTCCTAACATGTTCATACTTCCAAAAATCCCCAAAATTGGGCAAACATAGCATATCAAGTGTTCATTGCCCACAAATAGCATCTAGATTGTTTTCCTTAGGGCCAATGAACCAAAATCAAAAGTAAGTAACTTACCTAGCTTGAGTGAAAACTCAAGAGAACACAAATCCGATCGGTGAAGTTGTTCTACTCGTCGAGGGCTTCAAGATTCAAGTTTGAAGGCAATCGGGTGGTTGGATCGTCTTGGATCGAAGAGAGAAGAAGCTAGGGCTTGAAATCTCCCATGGAGACTCTCTCTCTCTAACTCACGGTTGTGTGGAGGAAAATGAAGAGGAATGGCTGAAAATGGTGAAGGGTTAGGCTATTTATACTTCCACAACAATAAGGGCACAAAAGACTTTTCCCAAGTACAATTAGTAGAGATTAGGATTAATCAATCACTAATCTAACCTTAATTAACTTCAACTAATGTTAGGACATGATTTGGGTTAAGTATGGGAGGTTAGGAAGGGTTTAGAAGGGGTTTAATGAGGGTAGGATAGGTATAATTCGTCCAAACTCAAAGCAGGGCAAAAATCCCGTAAGAGACATTTTTATGTTGAGGCGGGCGCCTCACATTTTGAGGCGGGCGCATGGGACTCTGACCCATCTCCAAATTTGCAAATTTGCTCCCAGAAGTTGAGGCGGGCGCCTCACATTTTGAGGCGGGCGCATGGGACTCGAGGCTGGACAGTCAATCTTGTAAAATCGACCATAAATCGCTCACAACTCCAAATGAGGTGATTTTTGATTTTATGAAACTAGACTCATTGAATTATATTTTAGGATTTTAAATTACTCCATTTGGACTTATATACATCAAGATATGGTTTACAACAAAATCAAGTACAGAAGTTGTTTTTCTGAAAACTGAATTCTGGCACAGCCATAAGTCAAGACCTAATTGAGGTACTTAGACACCTTGGAAAATTACCAAATTTTACAGAGAGTATCTAACGTATGAAGGTAAAACATACTAAATTTTTAGAAAATTCTATTCAGTGGATTAGTACCAGAATTTTCCCGAAGTTTGCCCAAAACATGGCGCTTTGAAGGAAATCGCTAAGGGCAAAACAAAGCAAGAGGGTTTATAAACTTCCAAATCATCGATAGGCTTAGGGAATACATCCAACTTGAAGTCTAACACATCTAAACATGTTAATAAACCATCTTAAAGAGGTCTAGGACCCAAACCGAGGTCACGAACACACAAAGCATAAGCAAACCCTCAATCGCGTCGCATTCAGGCTATCGTCGAGTCACGACTTGTGACTTTAGCAAGTCAACAACTATATGGAGTCTCTTAATAATGTTTTGGTCTTAATATGGTCTCTCAAACATATCTAGACCCTCTCGCAAAACCAAACATACGATCGACAAAGGAAGGAGTGCAAGTAAGGCACGCAAGCCAGAGATAACGAAAGAGCGGGGTGTTACACTCTCTCCACCTTTAAAAAATTCGTCCCGAATTCTAAATCATGATACAAACCAACATTAGGTCCACACTCAACCACCCTACATCGAGACAATGATCCTTTGTGTCTCTTAATCCCGAGTTAACACTCGATCTCAAAACCACCAACCTTGACTCGAATCTCAGGAGTCTACCACTACAATACACACGAGGTCAAACTCTCACGAACTCTTAATATACCCAACAACATCAAACACTTACGATTGAAAATGACATGACTCATACAGTCGCGAATACACATATGAGCGACACTATGCCAAGAGTAGACAAAATCCCAAATTTCAACACAAGAACATATTCGACTACGAAACTATTTGTCTCGGGGCACATAAAAGTAATTCAAGCACAAAAGATTCTAAGTTACAAGAATTAATAATTGCCTATGGAGCAATTTGCAAACAAATCAATGATAATCAAGCCAGCATTTCAAACCATGTAAATCATACTCGCGATTTTCCTATCGCGTATAACAACACATAAGAGCACATTAATGAAATGTTTTGAAAATTTATTCCATTTCCGTCCATTCCATTTGGTAACGGGTATAGTCAATTTCTACCATAATTCACACCAATCCTAGTTCAACAACGAACCACTTTTGATCACCAATTTAGGGTAGGCTAAATTGGATACTCAAAACTTCCGTTCTGAGTTTACAAGATGCGAAGGTTCATGATTAAAGGTTTTAAGCATCCTCTAATAGTCTCTATGCTAAGGAAATGAATGAACATAATATAATAATTATGGAATGAGAATTTAATATTCTACAATGTAATGCATCAAGTAGGTGTTTCCTACAACTAATGCACGCTTGAATAAAATCAAACCAAGTAACAAGGTCTATTACCTTGCCAAACAACAATCATATCTACCACAAAACTTCGTGTACTTAGTACACTCAACCAAGATCACTTCCTAGTAATCACAGCGAATCGCCAAGGCTACTAATGCCAGAAAGCGTCTATACTCATAAAACTATCCTTTCTTGAGCTCTAGACCAAGTATACAACCAATGCACACTAAGCATCCTAACACAACGTTAACGTCTCAATACTCACGGTGAAGCGTTAATCTCTCCCGTGCAGCCGTGATTATCCTCTAAATCGCAACCTTCAACCTTCTCGCAAGTCGAGTGTATATCCCACTCGCATAGTAACCACTAACATTAATATAATATCATATTAGTCATTTCATAAACATATCCTTATAGAATATACAAACATTATACTAAACCAATAAATATCAACTTACAATTCATGCTTCACATATATATTCATATATATATATATATATATATATATATATATACATACATATACATACTATGGCCTTTTTTAAATATCCACACGAACCATAACTCTATACATATAACATAGTCTTATATATACATAGACTAATCAAGAATCCATACACAACGTGCGATTACCTACCGGTAATCCACAAAATAAACCATATCATATATCGATCTCACATTGGGGTATCACTCCCAATCAACCAAATAACCAATAATACACAATACACCATATAATGTATGTATGAATGCACATGAGCTACCGATTAAAACGTGTACTCATAATAAGGGTAATAGTAGCAACGATATAATTTACGTATATGTATATACAAGAATATACCTTCCTATTTCGGATAGGCCTCAAAACTCCGCAATGGCCAACGCCCGCAGCAGCCACGACCTCAAACTCTGGGGCCGTCCACCCTTGTCTCTCTTGGAGCCATTGGATTGTTGACTAGTACTCGGTGATTAACCCTCATCTTCGGGCAATCCTTACGAACATGATCACCGCCACAAGTGAAACACTTTCTGATTTACTGACATACATTCTCGGCATGTCTGTCCTCATACAAAAATTACATATTAACTCGCCGCCTCGTCAAGTCTCAGGTAGAGGTAGGAGCGTCACTCGTCTACCGATGCGTGTGATTTCTTGATTAACTTTACGAGTCTTGGCCCTCTATTACCATCATTGCCCCTAATAGTACTCGAGGCTCTCTTTTGAGCATACTCCTCGATGTCAACTCCATTGCATCGCCACGATCCACAACGACTTCGGTGTCAAGTAAGTTGTAGCGGAATAAAGGCGCCTCACGATAATCGTCTTCGGGCCTTTCACAAACCTCTCGGTCTTCTTAGCCTCATCGGCACCAAGTAACTACTGATGCTGAGCCAACTCCATAAACTTTGTTGAATCTTGAGCCACGGTCATATCTCCTTGTTCTAACATTAGGAATTCCATCTCTCTTCTTTCTCGAGTTACTCTGGGACCAAGCCAGTACCATAAACTCCTTGACAAAGTTTTCCCACACTCGAGGCACTCCATCTTTGTCTCAATGATCTCGTAATTCAAGCCACCAATGCTCGGCGCACCATCAATCCAAACGCTAAGGTAACCATTTCTTCGATGTACTACCCAAGCGCAAAGATCCTCTCCATGCTTCCTAGCCAATGTTTCGCCTCAATAGTATCGGCTCCCCATGAAACTTTCGGTTTAAACTTCAAGAATTTCGCAAGGACAGGAAGAATCGTCTTCCGGTCCACACATCCGGTTGAGGAGTCTGCAGCGGATCGCTAACGTTTTCTCCCCCTCGTCGCCACCGGCTCGAAACAGAGGTATAATAGAACTAGCTCCGCCAGAGTTCCCGACATAATACGCCTACAAAGAACACTTTCGGCGTTAATAACTCAACAATAAACCCAACCCAACTAGGCCAAGGAACCTATCACAGCGAAATAGCTAACCTAGCTCGATACCAAGCGTGACGGCCCGACGGGACTCGATGCGGAATCCCAAGGTCGTCTTTGTCAAAACAAGCTAAAGATGGATGGCACCCGCTAAGCGTAGTGGTGCGAGTCAAAGTTGAACCAACAAACTCTAAACGAGAATGTAAAGCCTAATAAGCCAAACCGAATAACCAAAAACTAAAATCTGCGGAAGCAAATCATAAGTGGGACCAAAGCCTATAATTATAAACTAAGGGACACAAGGCTGAGAGGCGACTATCTCTCGACAAATCTCGACTCGGCGTGGCATGACATTGCGCGTCACGAACTCATCGGCAGCTAAAGTGGCGAAGCAAGACAACGATAAACAACAACTCTACGGCTATAACATGCGGGAGGAATAAATTAACTAAAGAATAAGAGATTCAAATACTAACAACTAAACCAAGGATCTCGACTAAAGTTGTCGGAGGCAGAAATAACAATAACCAATCTTTGGAATAAGCGAGCTAAAACCTTGCTCGGAAGAACAACGGAATAACTTCTAATTAAATACAACTGCTCGACCAAGCAAGTCGGCTCCCCGGAAATATCTGATAACAAAAGGCTAACATAACTACCCAAGTAAAGTTTACATAACTTCACATCAGTATCTCACAAGATAACAAATACAATAATACTAATAATGTATGACGCCCGACTATAATAAGGAAGACCATGTTATCGATCAAGCACCCGGAAACTTCAGCGTACTAAGGCTTCTTGCAAAAACTAAGGAAAA